>MU191374.1:9875-36085 GCA_016904865.1 Pissodes strobi
TTTTTTTTTTTTTTTTTTTTGTAAAAATAAATGAGAAGACAGAAGAAAAACTAGGGTAACTCCTACCCCATTAGGAATCTGAATCTTGATCCAGATCCATATACTGCCTCGGACACAACTCCGCCAGCAAAAGTTCCCTACAGATTTTTTTATTTAATTCCGAAGTATTACGTAAATAATTTATAACTGAGTTTATGTCAAAACCATCTTTTTGTAAATTAAGATTAAAAACTGAATCTGCACTAGACGAAGGCCTGCAATATTTCTCTGTATCTTTATTTTGATACACTGGCTGAGACATAGATTGTGATATATTTTGTGGCCGAGAATTAGGAAAGTAAAGGTTTTCATCATGGGCTCTACGATCATAGCCCTTTTGAATTACTCTTTTTTTATTATTATCTACAGCCACAACTTGTTGGAATGATCTTTTTGTAGCATTATTCCTAAAATACTGTGTTCTTCTTTCTGACGGATCAATTATAGCATCCGAAGCTTTTGTAGTATAATTAAGATCACTGGCCCTTTTTAAAACCGGGAAATCCCTAGAATTATAAACATAATCACCTCTGGAGATAAAATTTTTTTTGCACATCTCGTTAGCTTCAAAAAAAGTCAGATTCTCCAAAGCCATTAACTCTTTAATGTTTTTCTGTCTTATATATTCCGGACATCTTTTATCAGTTGATTTATGACTATCTTTACAAAAATAGCAACATGTTTCGCATGTAAAATTTACATTTTCGTCATCATGTTTATCCGCTGCGCAGTTGAAACATTTCTCCTTCCCTTTACAATTAGTTCTAGTATGACCAAACCGCAGGCATCGAAAACATTGAGTAACAGGTGCAATATAGACTGAAATTGGGAACTCTAAATAAAAAAAGCTAACTGCTTTAGGCATTACTAAACCTTGAAATGTAAATAACACTGTCCCTGTAGGAACGTAGGACACTGTGTCATCTTTGATAATCTTTCGATTCATCCTTCTAACACTTAATATTTTTATATTATCTTTGGTAACACATTGATCCAGTAATTCTTCCTCAGTTAAATCTAAATCAACCCTTCGTGCTATACCTTTAGAAGTAACAAAATTATAGGGAATGAATAATTTATATCCTTTTTCTAACAGAGTATTATTCTTTGCAAAAGCATTAGCAGCCTTATATGAAATGAATTGTACAGCAATTCTGTTTAAACCTTTGTTAGAAATTCTTAATACGTCAGTTAGCTTTAAATTAAATATATCTCTGGCAATTTTAATATTGTTACTTCTGCCAATATTATACCCAACTTTATCAGTTGATTCGATGTAAACAACAAACGGACCTTTATCTGCAGGTAGATAAAAAATTTCTTTTTTTTCCCCTTGTTTATTTAAACCATCTTGAGATATGATAGGGGGGGGGTCTCCCCCCCCTGATTCACCCATTGTCTTGTCGAGTCAATCAAATTATGAGAAAAAAGCAAGAATAAGCACTAATAAGCAGAAAGCAAAAACTAAAAGCAGATTACCTAATGCTCAACTCACCAATTAACACAACACAACGTCTAAATTAGTAGGATAGAAATCAACGGCCCCTGTGTCAAATAGCTCTTAACACAATCGGAGACAAACGCTGCTGCTCGTTCGGTAGAATTCACAGCACTGTAGCCAGTAAATCTTCCGAACAACTAATTCGGTTAATACTAAATATTTGGGAGTAATTATGCTTGTGTTTATCCATGTCTGCTACCATTCTATAAAAGCCAATGCTGCTACGTTATCATTACCTGTCATTACCTAACTATCTAATGGATAATAGCCTGAAATTAGAAAAATTCAAGTTGTTACACATAATCCATACCTGAAAAGGAATTTACTACAAACAAAGGATTAAGGATTTTTTGATAATAGACAGAAAAATATCATTGTAGGTTGTCCCCCCCAAAATGAGCTAGTTGGGAAATATGGATATTTAGGCATCAAGTTGGGAACAGTTATTTGCTGCCAAAAAAACTTACCTTACCCATTAATCCAAAAAAAAAAATCATTATTAGAATCTTCGTAAACAAAAATTCAGGTTATCGTCAAAAAAGGAATTAGCAGAATTGATATTTGATTCTGTTTCTAAAACATCGTAAGTAAATCAGCATTATTTACTTCTTTTATGTGATATCCCAACCTCTTAAGAGACATATTTCTTTGTAAGGTTTTTGTTAACTTTTAATTTGTATCGCTTTTTTTTGCTTTATTTTATTAAACATAATATTTGTTGTGCACAAGTATAGCATACATACATAAAGGATGTTTCAATAAGAACTGACTATTTTGTTATTTGAATACAACGAAAACCTAATGTAATATTTTGAAATCTAGGCATTTATTGTAAAACTAAGACATTGGAATTCGAGATGAAATATAATATATTTCAGCTAAAAAATATATTGGGTGCTGGAAATAAAAATGTATTCCAGTATGCCTTCACTCACAGATAAAAGTATTGCATTCTTTCAAGGATTTTGTAAATGATGTATCAGAGAAGAATAGGTAATTTGATATTCATAGACGAGTTTATATCGATAAACTTATAACATAATTACATCACACTTGATATTTGGAGGTTCTGCTTTAGGTACTCTAGTTTTGCCAAATGTGTAGATGTCTAATTTAAATCAACTTACATTTTGATTTCAAATTGTAAAACACGCCACCTGCAGAAGTTAGCTGGCATTTCAAAACTTCAATATGTGCCTTGATGTGTTATAAATGCTTCATTTTCTGAGTATAATGACAGGCTTAAAATCTCTGCCCCCCTGTATTTTAATGAAAAACTGCAGAACTCTTGCAGATTGTCAAGCTTTGACAAAGCTTGACAATCTGCAAGAGCTTTTTACTGTTTTATTGTATTTGCTAACCATTTTCATTTTTAGTTTTCTTCATTCTTGATAACGATAGTAGACTTGCCTATCGAAACGTAGAAGATATTTAGGTAATTCATTAGGGTCACTAAACTAGCACTTGTGCAGTTTACATCCTGGAGCCAGAGCCGAAGAGGCTCGATACCAATTCAAAATAAGCGTAATCATTTGTGGAGCCAAAGGCAATCAATTTCAAGGTAAAAATGAATCCTCCACAACAATATAGAACATATTTACACATGTATACTTGATAAAAATTATTGCATTTTTCATTTCATAATAATTTACTCTGATTTATGAAAACTTACGTATGTATGTATGTAAATAGTAGGGTTTAGAGCTGTGTGTGTGTTCTCTTTAAGCAAAAGGGTATTAGCAATTTTTTTAAGTTATTTGATCTAGATATGGTATTGATAATTTGTGCTCATAGATTTGAGTAATATTGTTCTCATATTTATTTTTGTATGGTTTATTAATAGGGTTTAACGGTAAATTGTTACCGTAAAGTTTAAAGCTAGTATTGTTTATATGATAGCAACCACTAATTTATTATAAGCATTATTATATTCGTTATGTCTTATTAGTATATGTAGGTATAATTATATAATAATAAATGTAATGCACAGCGACCTTTAATTATTTATAGTTAATAAATAATTAAAAGCATTGGCATTATGTGGACAGTATTGAGTCCTAGATTGTTAAGTTAACCGAAAAGCATGTCCTTGGAAAGACAGTTCAAATTTTATCCCTTTAAATGCTTCTGCTAGGATTTTTACAGAGTATATCTGTTAACAGTGTAAATAGAGTACCGAGACGGAGGAGGATCGAACAAGGTCGGCGGGAATGAAGAGTTGGTGCTATCTTACTCTTAAACAAGGGAGGCTGCTAATGTTAGACCATCAGTCAGTAATAGTTTTTTTTTCGAGCCATGCCTTATAGAGGACATAGTCAGTCATCCCTCCCTGGGATGGCTTAGTACTGCCTTTATATGGTAATTTTTTATTTTTGGTTGTACCCGTATGTCAAAATTTGTTTATTAAACATTTTTAGTTGCATTTCTTCCGAAATCTACGCCGCAAATTTACTTTCAATAACCTTTGATTAATAAACATTGTAAGACTAGTGGAAATTGTTGTCTTTTATTCAAATTAATAATTTAACAACATTGTCTTCATAAGAGTGGGTGTAAGGGTTAAAATCCCTTAAGACAACTGGGGTAAGTAAGTACTCTTGACTTACAACTCCTCAGCCTACTGATAACAGTTAATTAATAAAAACTTTTCGTTTGGGCTGTTGCAAGTTTTAATTTTCCTCCACGTTTCAAAGGTTCAAAAAATTACCCAATACTTTTGTAAATGTAACATCGTAATTTAAAGAAATGGAGTACTATTAATAATAACAAGAAGTTGCTGAAACTAGTATAATAAGAAATGTCTATTTGAGAACCGCTGAAAACGTCGTACAATATATCTTTTTCTACTACCTATCAAAAACCTCTGCTAAACCTCTTCAATAACTTCCAAACCAGGCGCGTTTAAGCTCAAAGTGCTTTATTTAGGTTAAAAATTGACACAGCAACTTATTAATGAAATCATGAAATACGTGGGTTTATTTTTCTCTCAACGCACCCTCTCTAAAGGAAAGTAATTATTTAAATAAAATTCCAAGGAAATATTGAGATTCCTTTATCAACAAATCGTATAAGTAATATATATATTTTTATGATGAAAGCTTTCAGAAATTATTATCGACAAGGGTGACAGGAAGTAAGAAAACCACTAATTACAGAAAAGCTTTAAATTTTACTGAGTCAGATTCAAATATGAAACTTGAGCAATTTTCCACTTCAAGTTTTTTATAGTGTAGTCACAGAGTCGCTTCCTTTCGAGCCACTTCATGATTTGAGCAGTTTACAAATATGGTGTCCAACTGTCATCGGCTCTGCCGGAATCGGTCCCTTCAACATCACAGGTGCCGACGCTTTATGTCGCTACTCGTTGGTTTGTTATACTCGGGTATTATCTAAATTTATATGATACAACTAGGTCGGTTATGCCATTTATATTAAGTTAATTATATCTATTTGTAAAACCCATGGCAGAAAATTAATTTAACTTATATCGGTCAATTTAGCACAATTTAGTTGGTGCGGCTATATCTATTTCTGTATATTTTATTCAGTAAATCTGTTTTAGTTTATCATTTTGAAGACATTTTAAAAGTCTTCTATATTCCACCTGCCAAGGGAATAAGCTAAGCGTAGTTTAGTGGATATTTATTCCCTAATTTTAACATATAAATTGTTACATATTTAAGCAATAGTGACTGGGTAATTTTCAAAATATCTTTTAAAGATAACTCCTCTCTTTAATTACTAGTGATACTTTTTGATTTGCTGTTTAATCGCAGTAAGTACCAGGCCTAAATCGTTTAATTGATACTTGAATGTTATAATTCCTAGTGTTAAAGTGTCAAGATGAAACTAAATTAACATAGCAATTAATATAATTGTAATCTGAACATTATTTACCACTTGTGGCATATATAGGTCAGCTCAAGTGATATTCCATAAATTTTCTAGCATAATATTAACCATTTGTAATCAGAAAATCTTATAAATTTTAAGAAAGTAGATTGTTTTACCCAAGTAGTATTTTTTAAATAAACTGGTTCTTTGTATTCCCGATGTTTATTTTGGCAACTGTATTTAGGCTATAATTCAATTTCATTCTAATTTTTTTACAGGGTACTTTTTCTAAATTTTATTATCCGATTTTTAGACAGATAGAATTTCTAATAAATTTCGTACAGTAAAAATTTAGTGGCGCCCGCTCTAACTGCCATAATCTTTAACCCACTCCTTTAAAAAGAATAAAACCACAAACGGCTGAGTGAGCTAGGCATATGGACCAGCAGAATGAGAAATTAGCGAATAAAGCTGGTTGCAAACTTTGCTACTACTTAACCTAGGCATCTATTTCGTGGTGATTGATAACATGCCATCGCCAAAGAAAATACATTTTTTAGCTTAACAATATGAGAAAAAAAACGAATTTTACAATTTGTTTTTATTTAATACGTAAGAAAATAATTTTAGGCGTCTTGTTTTCCATATGCTGACCCCTGAAAACAAATTAAGACATGCGATTAATAAAATGGTTTATATAAAGTAATAAAATAATAAATTTGTTCCAAAAATACAAATATGTAAATTGTTAGATCAAAATTAATATGCATGGAATTTATATTTCACAACTATGTCCAAAGCCTTCAAAATTTTGTTGAATTACGATTGTAAGTGAATAGAAATACGAAGTCAATGAAAATTTAATAGCCTCGAAATCGGAAATGATAATATATATCTGATTCCAAGATTTCTACATCTATATTAAGTAAAATATTATGTCAGTATTTGACCTGGACATATAAGACACCAAAAACGAAATCAAAATATCAGAAACCAGAATGACCGTATAATTTTCATGCAATAGTTGGATAAAATGTTGGCTTTTGAGATAATCCTTCACTCCCAAATGTTTGAATACATAGCAACCACACTACCACATTTGGTTTAAAAAGCTCGCGCATATTTGTGTGCTTCAGCCACAATTTTAACACTTATTTAGAGCAACAGAAATTGTATCATTCTTCTCGGTACAGATTTTTTTTATGTTCTGCACAAACACAGAAGGAAAATGTTATACCAATCAACGAGCGGTGCGTGTCATGAGAAGACGGTGGTCGTTGGACTTGAAGCGCTGTAGGTAGTTTCGCAAGTTCATTCCCGAGAGAGACAGTACTCCAGACAATGGAGTCCGGCAACAGCGGCCTCCTAGATGTTCGCAACTGATTCGTATGTTGATGAGTCACTTGTGTCTGACGGGTTGTTTCTGTTTGGCACAACTCTGGGCGGAATCACAAGTGCCTCAAGGTCTTTAATAATCTACTCTGGGTCATCCACAAGACGGACTGCTCTCCTCTGTATGAAATCTAATATCTTGAGCAAGTGTTTGGGTGCCGAGCTCCATACATGGGAGCAGAATTCCAGAGATGGTCTTATCTGGGCTTTAAGAGCTGATGAGGTGTATACAACTTTTTTGCTCTATAGGGTGCTCCTAACTTTTGTGCTACTGCTACTTTCAGAAGGCAGTCCTTCCTGCGATAAACTGGGCATTGTTTTCCTCACCCCATTCCACGATGGCGTTCATTGAAGTCCGCGACACGAATGAGGATATAAGGGTGCTGTGGTCTGCAAAGCTGTAAATAGAATTATTTGTCCTGTCTAAGAGAGCGTTGATATAGAGCAGGAGCAGCGTGGGAGATAATATACAGCCTTGAAGAACTGCGGCATTGATTTTAAATTCCTCCGGGAGATGTCCAACAATGGCAACTCGGATGCTTTGATCGCTTAAGAAATTGGACAGCCATAGAAGCAGTGCTGGTTGTAGCCAGTTATTATCTATGAAATTTAATTTACCTTTACTAAAACTTCATTACTGCGCCTATTTTTATAACTGCGTACTAACTTAATTGCAATGAGCTTTATATGTTTTGCATAAGAAAAACTATGGCTAAGTAAAAATAAGACGTATTGCTTCTTATAATTCTTTTATGTATTATTAAATTTGTCCCCTTTTTTAGTGCTTCTTTCATTAGCTTTTTAAATTTTTAAGTGATGTAAAAAGCAAATTTCATTCAGTAGTGATGAAATATATAATCAGAAATTTTAATTTTCATAAAATCATTTTGTCTAATAGCAAATTGTCAAATGAGTTTTATAGTGAGATGGATTACGAAAGGGAGAATAAGGGCATGAAACCCAATTAAAACAATGTTCGATCTGCCCAGTCAATTAGGAAAACGTTTAAACCGGTCTCCCGATATTCGGATATTGCCACACATGGATACAGTATTACGAAACATTCAGATATTGAGATGTGAGATATGTTGGCATTTGAACCTATACTAGATCACGGGTTTTTGCAGTGTACTTACTAAATAATTATTCCATAGAGGATTAGAGCGCATTTGTTGCTCCTGTTCCACTTCAATCAATCCTTGGGGAAGGGCTCCGTGAAATATACTTTGTGGAAGGACAAGTCTGGAGGCTTTGACAAAAACGCTAATGACATTTGTTATTATATTTTGTATAAGTCCTAGAACCCAGTCGATTATATCATCTACTTTAGCTGCTAGATCATAAAGGAATGTTGGCGCAAAACTCGGGACAAAATCTGCAATGGACCTTGTAGCAGGGCCCGTCCAACCTCCGACGTTACTACCTCTCGTTCTTCCTGAAATTAACACTAAATTAATGAAAAGTTTAAGTTTACTGAAGGCATTTTTACAGAGTAGTGAATAGCTTTAATGAGAATTATTAACCCAAACCGAGACAGTATCTACTTCCTAGGAATCAATAAATATTAAAATACCTTCTGGCGTTATTGAATACATATTTTAATTAAAACTGTTTTAGTTAGAAAAACTGAATGTATTACCTGGGTATCCATATTGTGCCGATGACGATGCCGATGCACAAACCAACACTGCAGACAGACAAAGTAAAATTTTGGTAATGGTGAGCATTGTGCATTTACTGGAATTAATTGAGGAGTGTAATGCAATTATATATGTTGAAACGATATTTTTTACGATTTTATTCTGTAATTGAACATTAAGTTAAACAATGAATTTAATAAATATAAAAGTATATCCATCTAATATTTTTATATATTGATTGCAATACCTATCAAGCAATGGATGTCACAATGTTTATTGTTACAACTAAGACTGAGTAAAATTTCATAATTTACGTGTCAAAGTAAGTATAATGAAACAGTAGGTACTTAAAAAGCATTAATATTTCAATTTCCTCCTAAGCCAAACACAACCAGTTTAATGAATAAAATTTAATTGATCTTTTTGGATAGGTGACGCTATAAAAGTAGTACCTTCTCATTTTCTGCTCCAAATACCCTTATAACTAGGTGGAAACGCTTTCTATTTTCTCAAGTCGTATTTGTCGCAAAGAAGTCAGTTGGTTACTATAATGGAGATTAATCAACTATACTCTCAGTAGTGAAACAGACCGACCCTAGGTATGCAAATTAACAAAGAAAAGTTCTAAAATAATTAAATTCACGGGCGAAATTAGAATACACTCGGTATTATAAAAAAGCTTTAAAAACGCACTTTTGCGAACAAATCCCGAGACGCAGGTAAAGAGAGGGTCGAGTCAAGCCTTGGAGATACGCGGCATACTTATTTACGTCTCTTTTTAATACATTTTTCTAATGTGTGAGATCGGAATTTTAATAGCCTCTTGTCGCACTCACACATCAAATGGGGACTTCGGCCTATAAAAACGCCACGGCAAAACGAAATCGTCAGAAGAAAATCCACTCGCGAAAGCTTGAGACTGGTTAAAATAGTAAGAAAAATCCACTCGCTTTGCAAAAAGCTTGAGACTGGTTAAAAGCGCAACATACATCCACTCGCTTTGTTAAAAGCTTGAGACTGGTTAAAATTTCCACCTATTTTCAATTTCTCTAATTTTGGCTAGAGACTGGTGTCCGATTCCACTCGCCAAAACTCTTATTCAAATTTTCACATATTCTGATATCCAATTAGAGTCAAGTTCTCACACCGCTTATTTAAATTTGCAATTATAAAGCAAATTGAGCTTATCCGCAATTTTCCTGAGCCAAATGAAATTAAGAACAAATCCTAAAACCTCAGCCATAGGCGCAGCTCGCAGGGGAGTCGAGATGACTTCCTTACAAATAAGTAAATTATTTGGGTTCACTTAAATTCATTACGATTTAATATTTAGACATCATTTTAACGCACGGTCGTACTTTCAAAACCTCATGCTTTAGGGTGATCAGATTCTCGTAAATTGCGCGATGTTAGTTAGATTTCGGATGGGGAGGTGATTGTGACCAAAGATGTTCAAGTAAAATTAAACTCTCTTATATCCGAATAACAAGTTGGGCTAATAGTGTTAAGATTCTTAAACAAAGGGTACAATAGTCCTACGGGACGCGAAAAGAGCCTGCGGGACAAGAAAAGATCCTACGGGATAACCCCCCAAAAGAACCTTTTGACGTAATTCCGTGGGGGTATCTAAAATATATATATTATACGTCTTGGTCAGATCTTATCAGCTACGCTCTCAGCTTGTTACTAATTATCTTTAGTATGTGCATGTATAGGAGGTGGTATGCATATTATTATATTTTCCGAATGAGTAATGTGAATGTATCGAGCGTAGAGCACAGTGTAAGGGCACATACTTTGGATTTGTTTATTAAGCGGTCACGGTTTACTTCTTGGTTCGGGGCCTGATTGAAATATCGTAACTTAATTCTCGCAAATAATATGTTCTTTCTTATGTACATGTTTCCTTTAATAGGTAAATTCATTTAATGTTGTATTCCAGTTTTTTTAGACTAAGGTTATTTTCTATAAATTAAACCGGCGTTTTTATTAAACTGTACAAGTAAAGAAAAATAGAAATATAAAGAATGGCCATTTGTGTTTTATTGCCAGTATTGACGGGTCACTTAAGGAATTGTAATTATTCGGGATAATCATTTCACAAACATCTACTTTAGAACCTACTACAAAACAACGTCAATTAAACAGGGTCTTAGCCGACAGTAATAATATTTATTATTATTATTGTTACGATCACGTCCAATAAAGTTGCTGGCTTTTGGGTGCAAAAAGGTGTACCCGGGGTCAGGGGCGTTTCAGTAGATACAGGCGTCCCTCAGGGATCCGTCCTAGGACCCCTACTGTTTATAATATACAGTAATGACTTCTCATTTGTTTTAAAAAAATCCAAAACCCTGCAATTTGCAGGTGATAAAACATACTATAATTCTCATGTCAACATTGATCAGGCCAACTTAACCAGTGCAGAATCAACCAATTTAACAAAAGACTGGTTAAATAGGTTAACATTAATTTTGCTTTAAAAAGGGATTTTGGCAAGGGTGAAACTACCGAAACTAAATTTTTAGGAATTACATGGACCAAAAATTATCATTTAAAACACACATCACAATCCTGGCTTCTAAACTTTCAAGCATTAATTTTCTATTACGAAAAATAATGGAATATAATAATAATAATAATAATAATAATAATAATAATAATAATAATAATCTTTATTGAGCATAAATAGCTATATGGAAAAACATTGAAAAAATTTAAATACACAGAATGAAAATATACAATAAAAATAAAATCATGTACAATAAAATAAGATGATAAAATAAACCCATTTTTCAAACACACAATGTTCAAAATGATAAAATCAAACACTAGACACATGCGCTCTCAATAATCTCTTAAAAACATTAAAACTATCACAGTTCTTTATTTCGATGGGTAACTTGTTAAATTTTATAAAACCTTTATACATCACAGAGTTAAGCATCAAGTTAGTGTTACATGTATTTAATATTGCAATATCAGTATAATTTCTGGTGTTATAATTATGCACATCCCTTAACAAATTAACTTTGTTACAGATATAGGGTGGTAACAATCGATTTTTAATTTTAAACACGAATATATGAGTATTTATTAAAATTTTTTGTTTGACAGACAACATACTTAGTGTGCGGAGCATTGATGAAATCGGGGTGTACTTATTACACCGTAGTATCGCTCTCATAGCTCTGTTCTGTACAAACTGCATACGATCGATCTTAAATGCAGGCAAGTCATACATAAGAGTGGAACAAAACTCAAGGTGCGGCGCAGCTATGCTGTTGTATAACATTACCTTTGTACTCAACGATAATTGTTTTCCAACCCTTGCTATGATGCTAACTTTTTTTTGAAAATTTACGAGTTATGTAATCACAATGTTCATAGAAACTAAGGTATGGATCAAAAATAACCCCTAGATATTTAACTCCACTGTCATATGCAATTCTGTCATTATTTATGTTTATATTTATATATTCTACATTAACATTTGCTAAAACCCTTTTTTTGCCAAATAAACAGAATATTGATTTTGACAAGTTCAAACACAGTTTGTTTTTACAAAGCCAATTAAATATTTTTTTAATTCCTATTTAGAGTTTCCTGCATATGCTCCAAGTTATTTCCAGACAAGTAAATCATTGTGTCGTCGGCAAAAAGCTCGACTTGACACTCAGTTACAACATTAACAACATCATATATATACAACAAGAATAATAGTGGGCCCAGGACCGTTCCTTGCGGCACCCCGTGTTCCACACGCAAAGACTCCGACACACGATCTTTAAACTTAACTCGCTGACGCCTGTTGTGCAAGTATGATGAAAACCACCCTAGTACTGTCTCCGTAATGCCATAACTCTGCAACTTTTTCAACAATATAGTTCTATCTACAGTTTCAAAGGCTCTTTTAAAATCTAAAAATACTGCTATAACAAAGTTGCCCTTATCCAACTGCTTTTTAAAAATATCACAAGTATTTATAACTACAGTCTCACATGAGTGGCGGACACGGAATCCAGATTGATTTGACACCAAGATGTTATTCCTATCGCAATGTTCTTGTAATTGTTTTTTTTACTGCTAACTCTAACACCTTCTCGTAAACTTCGACTGTATTTATTGGTCTAAACTCATTATGATTACATGTACGTTGGATCTTTGGAACCGGAATCACAGTCGATTCTTTCCATTTATCGGGAAACTCACCATTTGAGAGCGATGTATTAATAACATTTAACAAACGATCAGCTGCTACACAACAAACATCACGCAAAACCTTCGTAGAAATCCCACTCATACCACCTCCTACACTTCTCATTTCTCTCAGCATTTTTTTAATATCAGTCATCGACAAAGACCTAAATTTTGAAAAACCGTCATTCAGTTCGCGGCAAACAAATAATGTAATTCTGTCTTGGGGAGAATATTTCGGAATACTACTCACAATTTCATTGATACTATTAGCAAAGTATTTATTGAATTCCTCGGCAATGTGTAAATCATTATTAAGTGTTTGATTTTCAAAATGTATTTCATATGGTGTTTCTGACGATTTTTCAGGAAGCAATAATTTTAAATTTTTCCACATTTCGCGCGAGTTGTGTTTATTATTATCAATAGTATTTCTAAAAAATCGTTCTTTCTCGTTTTTAATTTGTGAAACTATCTGATTACGCACTCTTTTATACTCGCCCCATACTTCCGCACCGTTCTCCGCAACCGCTCTTACATACAATCCATCCCTAACATGCATATTTTCTCTAATCTCACTCGTTATCCATGCCTTATTCAAATATTTCTGTTTAATTATAATTTTTTTCCTAGGACACATATTATGTACAATATTTTCAATCTTATTTACAAAATCATTTGCTAAAACGTTAACGTTGCCACTCTCTGTATTCCACGTGGTATTAAACAAAACGTCATGTAATTTGTCTTTGTCGTAGTGTTTCATGCACCTATTATAAACTTCTACATCAGCATTGTCATTAGGCTCCAATTGTTTAGGATGAAGAGACAGTATACAGTGATCACTAATCTTAGGTGTCATATGAACGTTAAATGCCAAATCCTTACCATTTGTTATCACATAATCTATTAGAGTTTACTTCTATCAGTTATGCGAGTAGGGGTGTCAACAATCTGGGATAATCCATTTAAATATACGTTATTTATAATTTTTTCACCATAGAATGACGGTTTTGACAAGTCAAAATTAAAATCTCCCATTATAATGTTGACCCCTCCAAACACACTGACACGATCCAAATATTCATTAAAATAATCAACAAATTTGGCATTTTCCGTTTGCGGTGGATGATACAACACAGTACATAAATACTTAATTCTAGACATAGAAACCTCAACCGATAATAACCACACGTAATTTTCTACACATTCTACTGTTACAAGTTTATATCTAACGTCGTTTCTTATAAAGGCTATCACTCCACCAGTTCTTCTATTATTCGTTACGCATCTTTCCACTCTGTATCCGTTCATTTTCATTTCTACCATTTCGACATCCTCAGACACGTGACTTTCTGACAAAAACAATATTTTTGGCCTCTATTCATTAATTAAAACAGTTATGTTGTCGTTATTATTAAGAAATCCCTGACAATTAAAATATACAAAACTAGAATTTAAATCAAAACTTTCATTTAGTTGCTATTGCAGGAATTTATTCCTTCTCATTTTTTCTAGTATCTTATATGTTTCACACTTTGTACTGTCCCAAACTGTATGATCTGTACATAAATTCATACCGTATTTACCGTTCGATTCTACACAGTTTATACACGTAAGCATTTTATCGTTGCAGTCTTTGACGTCATGGTCTCCAGTACATTTAGCACAAGTTCTCTTGTCCTTGCATTCCTTTTGTAAATGACCGTACTTATTACAATTGTAGCATCTAATAATTCCGTACTCATTGAAAACCTTGCATCTATTCCAACCCAAATTCATTCTCTCTTTACTGATAAACAAATTATAAGTGTTAGAATCAAGTTCGAAAATAATGCTAAACTTTTTATTTACAACATTTGTTCTTCTCAATATTTTTAATTAAAAATTTTTGGCACTTTGATCAAGATCATTTTGTTTTGCAATCCTGTCAACAATATTGTCATTGGCAACACCATGCTCACTTTCTTCTATTCCTACTACTTTAATTCTATGATCATGCGTTTTAGGTTGATCGACTTCATAATCATCTCCAAGCTTACTCTGAATAACCGATTTCACAGATGTAATTTCCTTTTCATTACCACAGCTTAGTATGAGTCCTCCATCCCTTGTTCTACGCCCCATGGTTACTCCAATGCCTAATTCCTCTGGATTAACTTTCTCTTGTAAGTCTTTCTTAATTTGTGTGACATCCTTTTGTTTTCCTTTCTGCTTCACCAACAAGATTTTGCTATTATTCGACTTATTCGCAGTAATTGATGCGTAGGAAGAGCTCACTCCACTGTTGATATGATTTCCAGATTTTTGGAATCCTTTTAAATTTTCTATTTCTAGCTTCAATATTCGATTTTCTGCCAATAATTGGTCAACTTTTGTATTTAATTCATTTGTATTTTTCAACAATAATTCGAAAATATCGTTTAGCCCCTCAATCATATTCGATTCAATGCCATCTTCAACTCTACTCCTCTTCCTCGACCTCACAGAAATATTATCGCTCCCATTTTCACCCTCTGTCTCAGTACAGAGTCGGCATCTCCACGTGGCCCTTTTCGTACGAAAACCCCTCATATCAACATTCTCACATTTTCCGTGGTAATAACTTCCACACGATGAACAACGCACTACGCTCCCAATATCCTCAAAAACAGCTTTACATTTATAACAATTATTATTGGTATTACCTGTTCCGCCCGGATCGTCAATATTCACACCGTCCATTTCTATGAGCTCGTTGACCGCAGCGATAAGCGATAAGGATGGTTACTATCTTTTGTTATCACTTATTTGGTATATATTACACTGATGGGTTGTTAGGGAATCACAAAAATTATCCAAATCGATCACTTACATAGAGTTCAATATTTATGCAAAAAATCACTTTTCTATGGCCAGTTTTTCTCACTAAAATCAACGATATTTAGAACAGCAATACACACAACAGCTGAACGTTGAATCTCGTCGCTGATCAACTGATGTGGGTCGCAATGCCTACATGGGTCTATTCCATAGTACTATGACATATGGGTTAATTGCATGGGGAAATAGTACAGATTGGCACACAATATTCAAACAACAAAAAGAAGCTATAGGGATCATAGCAAAGTTGGGGTTTGGAAACATGTAAACCACATTTCAAGTTGATACAAATCCTAACTCTGCCAGCCCTTTACATATTTGAACTACTGACCTTTGCAAAAGCAAATAGCCAAAATCAAATAATCCATTCAAGTGTAAGTGAACATAATACAAGAAATAAACATCAATGTGTTATACCTCAACACAGACTTACAACAACTCAAAAATAATTTCCGATTTTATCTCTTAAAATGTTAAACTGTATCCCAATGGAGATAAGAATTCTATCAGATCACAAATTTAAGAACATTATAAAAGAAAAGCTATTAAACCTGAGCCCTTATGATATACAGGAATTACATAAATTGGAACTACTGTGCTTGGTTTGGATGCCAATTGTGCCTAATGATGGAGCAGGCGGTGCAGAATATGCTCTTTTTGTTTCAGAGTCGATCTTGGTCGATTTTCTGAACAAAAAGAGATGTGCTCTTTGGCACTGAAATTTTACCATAGGACTAGTTCTAAAGTCATTTTGTAAATAAAACAAAAAGCTTTAGCATTATAACGAATATTTTAATAAGTTACTTTACTTGAAAATAACTAAAAGCTCATAAATACATAAAATATAAACACTGAATAATTGTATGTAGTCAGTGCTACGATGTGAAAAATATCAGTCGAGGCAAATTTCGACCTTGAAAAATATGACATAAATAATACACTTAAAAACTAAAGCATTGCGTAAACAGTTGTAATACTATGCTAAAATATGGTTATAAACAAAACCTTGAAAGTATATACAGTTAAATGTCTGTTAGAGTTCCTGCGGAACAGCTGCTTATCAACTGTGTTAGCTGATTTAGCTTTGATATAAAATACAATATACAAGCGATAATAACAGGATTAGTATTACCTTAGAGTCCACCTATAAGCTAATATGTACACTATGAACACCATTGACGAGAAACGTTCAATGTTCAGGAGGTTATCTTCTAACACTGGGGGAAAGTCACTTTGACAAACACTGCTAGATCTATGGCTAGCTTCTATTTACAATGTAGTTCGCTTTCTTGCAAATATGAATGACTGGATTGTAGTGGTTTTGACTGGTATGCAGTTAGTGCATATTGGCAAGACATGAATGCCTTGTGAATGCGGCTTATTGGTGCACGCATGAATGATTAGTAAGTATGCTATGCAGGTAGCATAGGTAAGCTTAAATCCGCGTATGGGATGTAACATTGTGATAGCTTGTGTAAATTGGCAGTCTAGTGCCGTTTAATCCTTATGTGAGAATAAGGAATGAGTGTGTATGCAGACTAGTGCAGAGTAATCCTTATATTAGAATAAGGCAAAGAGTATAGCAATCCAGTGGTATGCTGGTAATATAGAATGTTGAAAATGCAATGGAAAATACCATTAAGGACTCTGCAGCGAATGACAGAGCCTTTGAGAGTTAGAGATCAGTGGGTCTCCAAAATGGCAGTAGATGCCGAGATATACCTTTTTGTAGGTTTAGTACTAGAGATCAGGGGGTCTCCATAATGGCAGTAGATGCCGAGAAATGCCTTTTTGTAGGCTTAGTACTAGAGATCAGTCGGTCTCCATAATGGCAGTAAGATGCCCAAAAATACCTTTTTGTAGGCTTTGTGAGAATGTGATTGTAAACATGTTCGTTTACTTACTTCAGATTTAGAGAATAGGCTCTATTGAGTGCGGTGTGATTCGAGACAGGGCTCGATTGTACAACTCCCATGGATAAGACCAATTAGGACGCCATTGCTCGGCGGGAGAATAATGGCATTAAGTTTGCCAATAAATACCTTATTGCAGGCTTGATGTGACGATGATTATGCTAGGATATCACTATATCACTTGAGTAATGAACTAGATAGATTGAGGTCTCAAAACGTGAAAACTTGCCGGCATGGCGCCTCGCGCCAGCCGGCTAGAAACGGGGGTGCGCCTTTTGCGACTTACATGGTCGAGGTTCAAGAGACTTCTTCTCACTCATTACTGAATTCTAGAACGTGGGAACTAGAGCAACTTGAAGAAGTTGTTACCGCCCCTTCTGGTGGGAGAAGATGCACCGCTCCGGCATGGAAAGGGCAATAATGTAAATACAGAGATTGTAAAAACTTAACATGACCGGTTGTCTAAATTAATATTATGAATTTTAATACAAATCCGGTTGAAATCTGCTGATTAGTTTTCATGAAATTTGAATATTAAAGATGTGAATTTTAGGGAATTTTAGTTAGGGTGAACTGGCTATCCTGTAGGATGCGCTGTGATAGGTCGACTCGGTCGCCGGGGTATATCGGGAAACGCTATGATTGGTCAGATGAATTTAGGATGCGCGGCCGGCTCCAAATGAGTAAAGGTGGTTACAACAGATGGCGCTAGTAATACCGCCCGGATAAAGCGGGAAGCGCTATGATTGGTCGGAGGCCGTTTGAGGACGCTTAACTTTTAGCTTTCTAGCCTGCCGACGCAGTGGATAAACGTGGTAAACAAGAGATGG
Source organism: Pissodes strobi (assembly GCA_016904865.1). Classification (NCBI taxonomy): domain Eukaryota; kingdom Metazoa; phylum Arthropoda; class Insecta; order Coleoptera; family Curculionidae; genus Pissodes; species Pissodes strobi. The sequence continues at coordinate 28,084 of MU191374.1, forward strand.
CGTTAGTAGTATCGCCAAGGTTTTAATTTGTTTGGAATGCGAGGACAGTGGCGTGGAAAGTTAGATTGTATAAAAATTAAATCGTTAGATTTGCAGACGTGTTCAAAATGGTTTTTGAACACTTTTATTGTTCGTTCTATCCATTCTTGCTCTATTCTGTTTCCTATTGAGCCTCTACTAGTTTATGTTATATTATCAAATCATGAGGTGATAAATGAATGTATGTTTTTTGTATTGATTTTAATTGTATTCTAATTTTATTTTAAACACTCCTTTTAACTTCCATGTTGTTTGATGTAAAAAATGTGTTATTCGATTAATATTAACTGTAAGTAGTATGTGTAGATTTAGTATATTTTGTAGATAGATTTAGTACATTTCCTGTAACGATGCTAAAACATTCCATTGTTAATTAAGCAAATAAAGATATATTGATTGATTGATTGAAACAGATTTTTATACCATATTACAAACTAAGACTTTCCGAGCTCTTCGCAGACAAACCGATACAATTCTGATATCACCTAATAGAGCTCTTGATTATGTGTTACCAATTACTCTGCTGTTGAGTAATCATTTGTTATATTCGAGACATTAATTACTCTATTTGGCAATTATACAACACCCTAAATTGTGGCATTGTATTATTTTTAGGTAATCTCGTGAATAAACACAGAAGTTGTTATTCGCCGTCTGGTATTATCAATATATGGTCGTATTGAATTAAACCGATTTGGGTGGTCTTTTTTATGTTCGGCACACACATATAAAAGGAAAATCCTATGCTACTCAACGAGCGGTGCATGTGCGGGGAAGATGGTGGACGTTGGACTTGAAGCGCTGTAGGTTGTAGTTTACGGGAAAGAGGTTACTTGGAAGCCCATTCCAAAGCGAGGCAGTCGTCCAGACAAAGGAGTCCCGCAACAGGGATGTCCTAGGTATTCGCAACTGAATCGTATGTTGATGAGCAACTTGTGTTCGACGGGTGTTTCTGTTTGACATAACTCTGGGTGGAATCAGAATTGCCAGCTCGTTGGAACATCTTCCGTAGTAGTATCGACAGTAAAGAGATAGGTCCGTCAGATAGTCTTGTATTAAGGTCTTTAGTCAACTCTTGGTCATCCACAATATACTGGGTCATCCACAAGACAACTTCCGTCCCGCCACACCCTATCAAATGCTTTGGATACGTCGAGAGCCACTGCACGAGATTCGCCAAAGTTCTCAATGGCTTTGGTCCGAAGGTAGGTCACGTAATCGTTTTTTACCTTTCTTCGGAATTGGTTGCACTTGAGCGCATTTCCAGCTAGGAGAAAAGCATACAATTCTGTATGATAGGGAGAAAAGCCTAAATAGTGGATCTGTCAGTTCAGCAGCACATTTTTTAATCACTAGGACGTCATCAGGATTTTGAATATTCAAATAAGGCTTTATTATCATAAATTTCAAGAAATTCATTGACAAAGCTGGAAAAAAAGGTCATCAGTTTGCTAAATACTTAGAATAGTTATACACTAAAGGTTATAATACAGTAATAAAACTTAACATGTCAATAAAACAAAAAATTGGTTAAAAATAAACTAAGAGTTAAAATCAACCACAAACATACAGAATTAGAAGTCTTCCACACAGACCCAATTACAAACTTTAAAAGCAGGTAGGTACATAACAGAAACAAAATATTTAAAACTAATTGAAAACAATAAGATAAGACAAATCAATCAAAATTATGCCCGTAGCACTCCTCAACAGAATAACATGCAAGTGACACCAGAAGGCCTCTGACCCTTTTCCTGAATTTCACATAACTGTTCAGGTTTCTCAATTCTAATGGCAAATGATTAAACATTTTCTTGGAATTATAAAATATAGAGTTGAGAATGTTTGTCAGAGAAGAAGAAGGAATGGGTAAATATACAAAGTGTGAGCTTCTAGTATTAACAGCATGTAACGGGTGAGAGGGATTGAAAATGTTGTTTTTGTATTTTGGAAACATTATACATGCAGATTCTAATATAAAAAGAGATGCCAAGGTAAAGATACCTTCTGAAATAAAATGAGGTCTACAGGATTCATCACGATTCAGACCACAGAGGCATTTCAAGGCTCTATTCTGAATAACAAAGACCCGTTAAAACAGTGAAGCAGCAATCCCAGAATGCAATACCGTATCTCAGGTGGCTTTCAACAACAAAAAATACACAGTCCTGGCAACAGACATGTCCAAATGAGATTTCACAGTCCAAACGGCATAGCAACCAGCCGACAATTTGCCACACAGTTCTAAGATGTGAGAGTCATATTTTAATTTTTGCATCCAAATGTAATCCTAGAAACTTATTGGAACTGCTAGTCCTGATTAATTGATATTTCTCCCAGATCCCCCCTAAAATTTATAATATTGGCCTTTTTGATATTGAAGCTCAATCTATTGGCACCGTACCAGTTCTTTATCGCCTCTAAGGCCTCCTTTACAAGGTTTTCAAGTTGTGGTGGATCCTGGTGATGCCAGAGGACTATAGTATGATCAGCAAAGGAGGAACAACAATCATAAGAGATCGTGCCAGGTAGATCATTAACATATATAAGTGTAGAGTAACATTTTTCTATCAGAACAATCAGAACTGTACTCCTTGCTTATTTATAAATCTCTAACACAACCTTCTTTATGTATTTATTTCTTTGAAATTAAATCATCCTCTCTAAGCATAAATATACCCAAGCCGGCAGCTGTTGTTTATAATTCTTTGATAAAAATTAGGCGAACCGCAGCATCATTCGTTTCGACGATATAGGCAGTACATTGTTGTAAATGACAGAAGGGTAGTTAGTGTCAGTTAGTCATAAACTAGCATCGTAAAAGGTAGGCGACCTTTTATATTTTTTGGCCAAAACGTGCCCTAGAAGACGATATACGGTAGAAAGACGGTCTGCTGTATAATATAGTTAAAGTCAGGGTGTTTAGTTTGTGCCAAAACGGATTATCTACTCTTTGTTCTAAGACCGAGACGCGGTCATACGACGTATATTTGTGACAGTGTATTTGGATTAAGTATCGCTTGATCGCAAGTAAGGTTTGCAACCAGTTGTTACTGCTGAATGTTTATTCTACAATATATCCTAGGATTATCAAACATGGTTAAATCCTAAACTATTAAATGCCTTTCAAATTATCCGAGTGCCTCATTGACAACCTCTAGACAACGAAAAGACAATCCTACATTTTTGGGGGCTCGTCCGGGATAGTGATAGCAGTAGGTGGCGGCAGGTGGCCATGACGGTGTAAGGACCTCAATGATGCCGATGTGACTGGTTCAGAAAAGGATGCACTGTCGCTGTTGTTGCTGAATTTGGTTATGATGGTTATGAAGAATATATAATGCAACGCTAGTCTGGATTAATGTACTAAAGTGTCTCAACCAAACTTAAGTGGAACATAAGGTAGGATCGAACATTTTTATTATCTTCTTCCTGTTCATTAGTAGGAAAATAAAATTGTACTGATATTATGAAGACAAAAATTGTTATTAACTGTTAAATAGACCAAATGTATGTTCATCAACTGATATCGTTCAAGTGCGAGAATAGTGCTAGTTACGAATAATAAAAACTGCATTTAACAGACGGTTAGAACATTTCTCTGTAGCGGCAATTAAGTAGATTTTGAGTCGTTAAAAACACTTGTTTATATTTATTTGAATTGTTTATTTTTCTAATCGTGGAATTTTATTTTCTCAAAAGTTATTATTGATATCAACTAAACAATAAACTATTGTTTTAATGAGTATATCATTTTACTGTTAATTTCCACGTCAGTGGGTAGTTGTTTTGCTAAGGCGCAGTTTTATAAATGCACTGCAAAAGATTTGCATAGTTTAGGCGATTTTCCAGGTAGATTTTAGTACCTTTTTTGATTTGTTTACCTTTGTGCATACATTAGGTGTAAGAAGGCATATCGAAGTACATTAACATGAGATGCTAAATTAAAAACTGTTCAATCATTGCATATTGCTGCGTATGGTAAACAAGGCCAGCCGCGCTTGACGAGAAGAAATGTTCGGAAATTTTCCGGGTTTAATTTAGATCAAGAATCTACAGAGTATGAGGAAAAATAGATAAGGTTAAAAGTGATTTAGAGTTGAGTGATGCCATTGCTGTGAGTAATATGTTAAATTTGGATTATAGTGGTACCCATGATGAGATTGTGAACCGTATGTGTGCTTTCCTTAACGATTTGTCTATTGCTGAAAATTCAGAAAGTGAACGAGAGAATGAAGAAGAAGAAGATGACGAGACAAATACTGATTCAGACCAAGAGGATAGTGACAGTAAACCATTAGCTGAGTTGTAGGCTCATTTGCGGGGAAATACTGTTAGAAAAACGGATGCATTTGCTTTGACTTTTCGCGACGTCGAAGACAGTATTAGGCCGTTCAGTGGAAAAGACGACTATCCCGTGGGAAAGTGGATATCAGATTTTGAAGAATTAGCTGATGTGACTGGATGGAATGGATTGCCAAAATTAATTTTTGCGAAAAAATCGTTAACGGGATTGGCGAAGTTGTTTGTCCAATCAGAGAAGGGCATTAAGTCGTGGTCCGTATTAAAACGAAAATTTTCTGAAGAATTCGAGCAAAAGGTTAGCAGCGTACAAGTCCATAAACTTCTTATGTCAAGGAAGAAACACTTATCGGAGACAGTACAAGAGTATGCGCTTGTAATGCGTGAAATTGGCAGTCGCGCTGCGATTGAAGATGAAGTTGTTATCCAATACCTCATAGATGGTATTCAAGATGATACGTCGGATAAAATCGTATCATATGGAGCAAACAATTTCTCAGGGTTTAAAGAAAAAATTAAACTCTATGATCAAATAAAATCTAAGAAAAACAATACAAGACCATCAGACAAAAAATTTCAAGACGGAAATCGAGAACACCGAGGACTAGGTAAAACTTTTTAAAATGACCAACACAAAAAAAGGGGAAACTCAATAGATGCTTCAATTGTGGCCAACAAGGACACAAATCCTCTGACTGTCCGGAGAAGTCAAAGGGGAGCAAATGTTTTATTTGCCATGATTTCGGACACATTTCTACTAAATGTCCCAAAAGGAATAGTACAAATCAAGGATCAAGCCGAAACGCATCGTCAGGTGTTAATACAATGGAAGTTATTCCAAAAAATTCAGTGAAGTTGATTATTGATAATATGTCAGTCGTAGCTTTGATGGACACAGGAAGTGATATAAGTGCTATACGGAGTGATATTTATGAAAATTATTTCAATTATATACCATTAATAGAAAACAATATCATTATAAGAGGAATTGGATCAATTAATGTCGAGACTTGCGGCTCTTTTCAGAAGACGGTAATAGTTAATGACGAGAAAGTGCTGTTGACATTGCATGTAATCCCGTTAGGATCTATAAATTTTAAAGCTATTATAGGCAACGACTTTCTAGAGGTAGCCGATATAAGTATTACGGATGATGGAATAATGTTATATAGAAGAGAAAGGGATAATTTCTTTATGGAAATGAAGGTCATAGAGAAAGTAGACAAAGACCATGTGAATATTGAAAATATAGAAAATACACATATCCGGAATGAAGTAACAGGGTTATTGGAAAACTACACGCCAAAGAGAACCAAAACTTGCGACATAAAAATGAAGATAATATTAAAAGATGAGCGACCGGTATATGAACGTCCAAGAAGATTGTTGAAGAGAAGAAAGAGGTCGAGAAACAGATAATAGAATGGCAAGAAGAGGGAGTAATAAGACCCAGTTTTTCTGATTTCGCCAGCGCCATAGTATTGGTAAAAAAGAAAGATGGGCGTACAAGAATATGTTGCGATTACCGCAGAATTAACAAGAATATAGTCAGAGACAGGTTCCCATTACCGCTCATAGAAGACGTCTTGGACAGACTTCAAGGAGCAACTTACTTTAGTACTATTGACCTACGTAACGGATTCTTTCACGTGGATGTGGATGAAGCCAGTCGAAAGTACACTTCATTCGTCACGCATCACGGTCAATTTGAGTTCATGAAATGTCCGTTTGGGTTATGCAATAGCCCAGCTGTGTTCCAAATATTTATCAGTCACATATTCAGAGAGTTGGCAATGAATAATATTGTATTATATTATATGGACGACATTGTGCTAAGCTCAATGGAAGAGGAGGGAATTGAACGTCTAGCAATGGTCCTAGAATTAGCAAGCTCATATGGCTTGGAAATTAAAAAAAGCAAATGCCAGTTTTTCAAGAAACGTGTAGAATTTATCGGTTTTATTATAGAAGATGGAAAAGTACCTACAACCATCTGAAGAGAAATCTATTGCTATAAAAAAGTTTTCTAAGCCTACCACCTTGAAACAGGTACAATCTTTTCTTGGTTTAACGGGGTATTTTAGGAAGTTCATATCATCATATGCACTTATTGCAAAACCTTTAAGCGACTTACTAAAACATGATAGTTTGTATGTGTTTGGAACCAGCCAAAAGGGTGCATTCGAAAAATTTAAGAAACTCTTGACTTGTGCACCTGTGATTCACATATACCAACAAAACAGCGAAATTCAACTGCATACCGATGCGAGTAAGCACGGATATGGTGCGTGCTTAATGCAAAAATCGAAAGAAGACGATCAATTTCATCCCGTGTATTACATGAGCAAGAAAACTACGCCAGCTGAGGAGCGGTATAACAGTTACGAGTTGGAGGTTTTAGCTGTAATACAGGCGATGAAAAAATTTCGGGTTTATCTTTTCGGCATCAATTTTAGGATAATAACTGATTGTTCGGCATTCCAAAAAACAATGAGTAAGAAGGACCTGACGACGAGTAGCCAGATGGGCGTTACTCCTAGAGGAGTACTCTTATGAAATAGAACACTGTAAGGGTAATCGCATAGCTCACGTTGATGCGTTAAGCAGATACCCGGCAATGATGCTACTAAGTAATCTATCCGAAGAAGGTATTACGCATAGATTAAAGTTAGCCCAAGATCGAGATGATTATATACAAACTCTTAAGAAAATAGTAGACAAAGAAGATTATCAGGATTTTCTTTTGAAGAATGACATTCTCCATAAGTATGATAACGGATTAGAACTTATTGTAATTCTAAAGAGTATGCAGCAGGAGATAATAAGAAAAGCTCACGAAATAGGTCATTTCGCTATCTCGAAAACTGAGGAGGTCATAAAAAAGAGAATTTTTTATTCCTAAATTAAGAGAGAAGATACAACATTGTGTAGCAAACTGTATAGCATGTATTATCGGAAGCAAGAAAGAGGGTAAGAAGGAGGGAATGCTTCACCCTATTCCAAAAAAGTGATAGTCCACTTTACACCTATCACGCTGATCACTTGGGACCATTACAGTCAACAAACAAGAATTACCAACGCCATTTGAAGTGTTGCTAGGGGTAGAAATGAAAAATAAAGAAGATGTGCTTATCAAAGAACTTTTAGAAAAGGAAGCTGTAGAAAGTTTTAATGAAGAGCGAGAAGAACTTAGGAAGCAAAGCAAAAATCAAATTCAAAAGGTTCAAGAGGAGAATCGACGGTATTATAATCTAAGACGAAGGCCACCAAGGAAATACAAGGTTGGAGACTTAGTCGCCATAAAGAAAACCCAGTTTGGGGGTGGTCTCAAACCTCGCAGGAAATTCCTAGGTCCCTATGAGATCGTTACAGCTAAACCTAATGAGAGGTACGATGTTGTAAAAGTTGAGTACCACGAAGTCCCAATAAAGACGTTAACATGCGCAGAGTATATAAAACCGTGGCTCCGAGATTGTAGCGAATCCGAGTCGGATTGCTAGTCAGAATGGCCGAATGTAGAGTAAAATTTTTCTATCAGAACAATCAGAACTGTACTCCTTGCTTATTTATAAATCTCTAACACAACCTTCTTTATGTATTTAGTTCTTTGAAACTAAATCATCCTCTCTAAGCATAAATATACCCAAGCCGGCAGCTGTTG
>MU191375.1:0-27710 GCA_016904865.1 Pissodes strobi
AATAGCTGCAAACATTCTGAGTGTGTTATGTTGATATGAAAGGATCCCCGGTTAGTGTTTGGCCCTTGCAGCTGTGGAAAGAGTAACCGGATTTTTCTGAGAATCTGGTTTTCCATGAATTTCAATATGTCTTAATGCAGAAACTCATAGAACAACCAAAACGTTTGAATCTATAGAATAATGTGCCATGAAAGAGAATGCTGCTTTTCATTATCTGCCTGAATAGCGAAATTTATTTAATCAAAATAATAAACGAAATATAAGGACTTGAAACGTAAATGAACACTAGTTCGATATGATCATTATAATGAAATGCTTTTAACGTTAAGCCATGAAGCGGTAGTCGAGTGATTTAGTTACACAAGTCTCATCAACAAAGTTCATGTCATCATGCATTTAATCTACGACGGACTAAATAAATTTTATATGCATATATTCGATTTTTTCCTAAATTCCAGAAACGTTTTGATAAATTAAAATTCGAAATTATCAAGTTCCCATACCAGTTGGTCTCATGGTAAACATGCTTATGGTGGTTGCAATTTTGACTTTGACAGCTTCATTATTGACGTCAAATTGTATTCAGTTTTAGTGAAATTGAATATCAATATGGGTGATTCTGATTCCGAGAGTGTCCCATCGAATATGGAGGGTATTGCCCAAAACGTTATCGATTCCCGACGTACGAGCAAACCTATGTAAAACTAGAAGATTCATGTCAAGGAAAAGAATCAAGAATAGCAACAATTTTGAGCATGTTTCAAAACATAGCAAGCCATTCACGCCAGGCTGGTGCACCTGTTTGATGTTACCTTTCCCATTGTCAGGCTCAAATCGAAGGCTGCATCGAGGAAATATTGGCTTACTGGGGGTTTTAAAGTATCATCTAAAAGTCTGCGTTCCCTTCACATTATCAGAAACTATACAGATTATCAATACTTCAATACTTATCGCTCCATATATCGTCGACTAATCAGGTGTGCTAGGGAGTCATATTATCTGAATCGAATGAGTAAGCCAAGAGAATGCTGGAGAATTGTAAATGATATACGCGCTAGCAGCAACTATCAACCGGTTGCAAACCCTGAAGTTCCCCTTGATGAACTAAATACTTTCTTCTGTAATATCGCCCAGAACCTCCAACAGAACCTCAATCCATTAACTAAACCCCTTGGTTACATGTCAAACATGACTATCCAAAATTTTTTTCTTTTTTCAGCCCAGCGACCTGATTGAACTGAAGAGAGTCCTAAACAAAAATTCTTCTGGAGAGGACAAACTTTCCGCTAAGATTTTCCTTAACTTGCCTGACGTAGCTTTGATGACACTTGCTGACGCAATCAATGTTTCGTGGCCGATGGGTACATTTTCGAACTGTCTAAAATCAGCCAAAGTTATCCCAATTCATAAGCACGGCATTCTGGATGAACCTTCAAACTTCAGACCCATTTCTCTTCTGTCCACTCTATCAAAGCTGATTGAGAAACTGGTTAAATTTCGTGTCATGTCTTATCTGAGGTCAAATAATATCCTTTGTAAAATTCAGTTTGGCTTTCGAGAGGGTCACACTACTGATGACGCTGTGTACAATTTTCTTTATGATTTGTCTGCCCAGATTAATGGTGGTGGGGTTTCCGCGGCGGTTTTTTGTGACTTATCAAAGGCGTTTGACTGTGTCAATCATGAGATTCTGCTTCGGAAGCTTCACTCCTATGGTTTCAGAGGCGTGGCATTGTCCTGGTTTTCTTCCTACCTTAAGAGTCAGCGTGTCTACGTGGGCTCTGGGTCCTCTGGATATAGGTCGGTATCCTGGGGGAGTGCCGCAGGGTTCTGATTTGGGTCCCATACTTTTTCTCCTGTATGTCACTGACCTCACAAAACGACATTCAGGGAAAATTCACTTTATTTGCCGATGACACCACAGTTCTCTGGCATAGCCCTAACAGTGAGTCCCTGCGCATAACCTTGTTGGCAGACCTTCAGAGAATAAAGGTTTGGTTTGACTCAAATCGCCTGTCACTAACCTCTGGTAAGACCGGGCTGTTGTGTTTTAGGGGTGACCTCGGGGTTGTGTCGGTTGTCGGTGACTCAATTGTGTAGCAGATTCCTTGGTGCAGTCATTGATAATGAACTCAAGATTGAGATCCACATAGTTGATCTTGCTAACAAAATATCAAGTGGCTGCTTTGCTGTGAGGGTGGCGGATGATGAGCTTGGCGCGGCAGTTGGTTGGTCTGTTTACTTTGCCCTTGTCGTGTCACGTCTTCGTACGGCATCTGTTTCTGGGGTAATGCTAGCAATTATCGTTTCCAATCACTCTTTATATTACAAAATGGCCTCTCAGATACATATGCAAGGCAAAAACTCGGGAATGCTGCCGCCCTCTATTCTTTCAGGAGAGAATTCTTACAGTGACTTGTATTTATATACTGGAAATTGCTAGACTTCTATTTAAAAATCGGTATATATTCATGACAGAAAACCCTAGGTATATGACGCGTCAGCAAGACAATTTACATCTACCCATCCCTACATCCACTCTAACGCAGAAGTCAATTCTTTATGAGGGTGCAAAGGTGTTCAACCACCTTCCGCGCGATATTAAGGGGGCGGCATCTCTCAGGTGTATTAGGCGGCATCTGGGACAGTTTTTGGTGGAGAGGTGCTATTAGATTCTTTCTGAGTCTTATGCTCAATGACCGTAGCTAGTGTAAATCTTTAGTCTGTGGTTATGTGTATTTTATATTGTGTTCTGAAATTTTTTTAACCATGTGACTTCTCATATTATGTTTTTCTACATGTACTGTAACAATCATTTGGATATGCTCGTTCCAATGTCAGTAATTTTGAATTTTCTGTAACAATTCGCAGTTAAATATCCAAAAACAATTAATTTATTTTCTTACATTCGCAAACTTCAATATAATCTAGCACACCATTGGAATTATTTTTAATGTAATTGATTTGTCTACGGAATGGACTGGAGGCATAGAAGCAAGGATTTAATAAGGAAAAGTATATATAGTTGCCGGTGTCTTGAATATAATGTGCATCTATTCATTTACAGCTTTTCTTTAGTTTGTGACATAACCAGGTGCTTTGTTTTGACAGTTACATAATTCAGAATGTTTTGTGAAGGAGATTTGATCGAGTTTTTCGCGGAATTTTCTAATTAGGAAGGAATTCATGGTTACTTAGTTGGTGGTATTTGAATTGACCTCGTATTGACTCGGATAAGGTAGGTTGATCTCGTGTAATCCTGCGGAAATGAGCTTTTATAAGTTTGAGTGAATAAAACCGATGGTTGCTGAAGCACGAGTCCCTTTTCGATAGACCTTCAGCCCTAAAAGGTGTAAAGGCGGTGACGGAGGCGTCAAAATGTTTTTTTAATTTCCCTGGAAATTAATAGCAGCTAGGCTGGATTATAATAATTTTTGACTCCAATGGTATTTTAGTATGGATTAGCCGACACTGAAGGATGAGCCGACCAACAGGTAATTATTTGAGTGATGGCGAGTTTTTTTAGCAGTTCGAGGACGCCATTTTGAGACGTCTTATGTTCGTTTTTTTATTTCAGGCTCTTAATTCTACTTGAAATTTCTTAACTCTAGCTACTTAATTTACTATAATTGTAACTCCAACGTTAATGAATTCCTGAATTTGAACTGGTTCGAGTGATAGGACTAAGTTTCAATTCAAATGGGCAAATGAGGAGACTGTAGGAGAGGATCAGGAGATTCACCGGACGCGTTCCATTCCAATCGTAGCCTGGTGGGTAGCAATGTAATTGTTGGTTGGAAAGTGGAGATTACATGGTCGGGATGAGTCCGTGGTTATGAAGCCACTTTGCTGAAGAAGCGTTTTGGAGCCCCGGGCATTCTCGTCTGGAATAATCCTGGATGCTTTTTACCTTTTAGAAATGTTTGCACAAATCCTCATCATTTCATCTTTTTAAACAGAAAAACCAACATTTCAAAATTTAATTTTAAGTATCTTTACCGTATCTCACAGATCTATCTTACCTTTATCTTATCTTTGATTTGTCTTGTACAGCTATCTTACCATAATCTCAAAACGAGATTATATATCTTTAACTTTAAGCCTCGTAACTTGAATTTTTATCTGATCAATTAAAATTATTATCTTTAATGAGTACTCTGTATTATAGTGATTAAATATTCTATAGATATTCGTTTAAATATTCTATAGATATTCGGTGTTAATCTTTGAATATTTCAGTTTGTAATTTTTGGTATTTTGTTATTCATTAATTATTATCCTTACTCTAAGCACTACATAACAAGTAGTGACATTATTTGGGTATATTTAAATTTTTCAAAGCTAAGCTTTGAATTTAATATAAATTGAATTTCTCTCAGAGACGTCTCATAGATTTAAAAATATTTCCTGATTTTGACAGATTTTCTAAATATCATAGGTAGTCAAGGTTCTTGATAAGTAGTGCTTATTTTATATTACCTATACAGATTATTGATTGGAAAACTGTTGATTATAATTACATTGGGATTATGTAATGAAATATTTTTGACTTATTAATGGGCTATTCGCTTATCAGAACCATTAATTTTAATTAGGGTCGTAAAGAAAATTTCATATACTACGAACTCATTTTATTGTAATCTAGGATTAGTCTTGTTAAGTATTGCTTATTCTATCTTACCTATGCCAAGCGTAATTGGTGGTTGGAATTACGATATAATTTTGAAAGGATACTCAGTAGAGTCAAAGATTATTATAAAAATTTTTGAGGGAAAGTGTATATATTATTTCTTGCGTTTACTTTCCTTACATTGGTGTCTTATTATGGATAATGAATCTGACAATTTAGCTCATCTTTTCTTATCTTTCGGTCTACTTTAAATCTGGCGCCCATACTTAATTGAATTTTCAGAATTCGAACTCACACCCCTAGTGCCACCGCAATAAGACGTATCTGAGCAGCGATAGGGTAACTCAGGGAACGTTTACCTCTTACTTTTATTTATTCAAATAATTTCAATCAAAAAAAAATCAAAAATAAAAGAGAAGGGTGAAAATGTCATAGTACTTTTTATCGCGCTTTAATATTGAATACTGTATTAGTATTTAAGATATTTTTTAATTCTATTTTGGTTTGTTAACAACAATTTTTTTTCTAACAATAAAGCGTACTTTGAGTTTGATTTTGACTTTGTCGCTATGAGTAAGATAAGTTAGGGTAAGAGCGGATGCGGGTTAAGTCCGAACGCAGCCACGAGAGGTCACATAGGTGTGGCAACAGCGCGATAAATACTCGCCTCGTGAAGCAACCAAATGCGCGCAGTGCTTAACTAGACAGCGTCTACATTAAATTTTCTTTGTATAAAGTAGAGACAGTTTTATGGTTCTTAGTTTATTTTGTGTATTCATCAAACTTTGATGCTGATGCTGAGCATCAGGTAAGTTATTAACATTACATATATAGGTAATCTCTGTTGTAAATGGCCTGTGTCTATGAACTGTTTGGATTAGTAAACCATAACCCCAGTAAAGAGTGATGTTCTGAGTTGGTTCGATCTTTCCCCATATGTGGACGTAAGGGACAAGATCGACTAACTTTTTTCCGATCCTAAAGCCCCAATGAATTTTTAGCACTTATTTATGTTACAGGTTTGAACATGGTCCGAAAATATGTAAGAAAATCCGACATGGGCAAAAGCTATACCACGAAAGCTTGCGAGTGCAATTAGTGAATTGGAAGGAGAATAAATTCCCTTCCGTCCAGGTGGTTCCACACTGCAACCACAATTCAAAATAATTTTCTATGCGGCCTAGTGAGCGTTGGGCGGGAACATTCTTGCACGCTGTGTAGCTTGAGAGTGCCCCTACCTAATCCAAGCCGCACGAGCGTGTTTTTTCTGCATGCCACGGCAGTACATTTGGTCTGGAATTTCAATGTTTTCAAGGTTGCTGACAAGTGTTTAATTTTGAGGATTTACATACCAACCGAATTATTGTGGAAGGTGAGTTGAACACTATTTTTGATTGAAATATGATGATATGAGTGCATATATACATTGAGGGTGTTAGAGTTTTCTGTTTTTTTTTTGTTATTATTATAACCAGTATTTGTGGTTCCTTTTGGGACGACTAAGGCGCTTGTCAACGATATGCTCGAACCGAGTCTTGGCAGCTGAGTTGTGAAAGACCTCACTCGTTCATTGATCGGAAGATATCACCGTGTTTATTTCGACAATTTCATCAACGGGCTTCAGCTGCAACAGTAACTATTGACAGACAAGATTTACGCGTGTGGAACTGCAAGAAGAGGGCGCCAGGGTGAACCAACGGAACTAAGGTCGAAGAAAAGCATGAAAAAGAGGAGTGATTAAGATTGGAGAATGAGCTCTAAAGACTGGTGTATTTGCACTGGAAAGGCACAAAACTTTCGTTCATAAGTAATGTTCATGATCCTTTACTGTTCCAAGAAAGCAAAAGGATCGAACTTCGACTGATATTCCATGTTTGGCGTTGGTGAAGGATAACAATCTGCACATGAACTTCTTAAATAGATGTGACCAGTATGTTGGTAGTGACTAGATAGAAACTCGCAGAAATTGTGACCAAGACTCTTTTGGCATTTCGTAGACTTAAAAGTGGTCAATGCTTTCATCGTGTACAGAGCACGGTCTCTGGACGCCAGAGAACTGAATCTAAAGGACTTTCGCTTTGTGGTAGCACCTGAAATGATAGCTACGGATACATCACTGCATAGCCGAGGAAGACAAAGCACTGAAGTTCCACCAAACTGGTTCAAGGTGATCATGCCACACGAAAGGAGATACGATAAAGTTGTTTAACTAGATAGTACTGCTTCATATGGAAAGTGGGTCTTTGTCTTAGTTTTCAGGCCTTCCATAAGAAATGATGTTTTAGTGTATTAGCTACCTAGTGGTGAGGTATAGTGGCACCACCCTTATTTCCATTTTTTTACAAACTTACCAAAAAATTCAAAAAACTCATTTTCTTTTATTTGTACATCCCCAAAATATAGAATTTTTGACTGGAAGCTAAAAACCTACAAGGAAATTAAATCCGTCCTTAAAGGGTAAATAACCATTCGCACACACACCGCTCGTCGAGCGCCATAGGATCTCCCTTTAGTGTGTGTGCCACTGCCATAAAAAAAAAAAAAAAAATTCACGGAGCAGCGAAACAATATTAAATCCCAAAATCAACACGGCATGATCATGCTAAAGGAACTAGTGGGTCAAAAAGTGACACGCTGGGAAGAGACTTGGCAACTTCCTCACTGCATGATAGAATTTTGGCAAATAATCTTAAAACACTTGAGAAATGTCGGTTTGGTCTCTCAAGGAGAGAAGTATTGTATATTGTAGCAGAGTACATAACAAAAAAAGAAAACATTAAGCCTCCTTTTAAAGATAATATGCCAAGTGCCGATTGGCTTATTAATTTTAAACAACATAAACTCTCAGTTAAAAAGCTCCAGGCGGTGGAATATTAACATAAAAAATATGGCCGAGCCTTTTGTAGTCAATAAGTATTTAAGACTATTGAAGACAGTTTTAAATGACTTAAAATTAATAGCAGACCGGGAATTTAGACGAGATGAGTTTGTCAATAGACCGAAGTAAAACAACGGTAGTTGATGCGAGAGGTGCAGCTTGTTCCCACGTAACCAGTGGTCCCGGCAGAGAAAATATTACAGTGCCCGCGCCCCCTTTATTTGCCTTTAAAGGCAAAAAACGTACTGGACTAGTGGATGGCAGATCCAGACGGCGGAACAGATTTGGCCAGCGCTGCTTACAGGAATGTTGGATGGAGAGTGATATTTTTGTCAACTTCATTAAGAAAACGTTAGTTCCTTCTGTGTGTAGGCTACCATCGATTTTGCTTATATATAATGAGCACATTATGCAAGTAGACAATAGAGTTGTAACACTTGCACAGGAAAATGGCATAACGTTCTTAAAGCTTCCGCCACATACCTCTCACCTTTTGCAGCTCCTCTACATTGTTGTATATAGGTATTTTAAAATATAATGAGGCGAAAAATTAGTCACTTGGCAAAGAAAGGAACAAGGCATTAAAGTGCCATAAAAAAACGTTGTTATTAAGAATGGATGTAGAAAAGCTGGGATACATCCATTTAATCCGGCAGCTATTTAAAAGAGAAAATATTATACCGAAGCATTAAAAAGATATGAATATACTAGGAAAACCAGTGCAGGCATAACTGACGAAGCAAGTGTAATCACGCATGGAGATGTAGATCAGCTGTTAGAATGTAAGTGCCTTATAGAAATAGCTAAGACTAAATAACAAAAAATGTTGAAGCCCAGAAATTACTAGCAGCGAAAGTAGAATAGAGCCAGTGTATGAAGAGACTGATGACGATTTAGATTTCCTTGACGAGAAATAGGCAGATGACATCTTGGAAAACCTCAAATTAAATGCTTGGATACAGGCTAAAGCCTGTAACAAGAAAACCATAAAATATTATGCAACGAATATCGCAAGTTCAGCGCGAATCTGCTTTAAAGTTTTCAAGATTTAATAAAGAAGTAAAAGAATCTACTTAGCCTGAAATCGACTATATTGACACTATAATCTATGAAAACATAGAAATATTCTTACCGGATCCTGTGCATAATAAAGAAAATTATTTGGAATTTACCGTAGAATTTAGAGGATTAAATATTGTTTAATATCTTTATAAAAATAAAGATTTGCTCCTCTGTTCTAGTTTTATTAACCCTGTGATTTATTCATATACGGGGTAAGATCGAATACTTACAAAAATTAGACCTGTAATGAACGATAACCAATGAAAGTGGTGTCTAACTCTCTTTTTGCTTGTTTTTTATACAAAAATGGTTTTTATTATGAATTCATAGTGAAACGGAGTGTTATTTTGAAAGCCATAAAAATATCCACATAAAAATGCTAAATGTGCATTAGCTTAACATTTTAAATAGATTCGATATAGCTTTCAAAGAGTCCAATGCTTATTATGTTAGAAAATTCCTTACCCACGTCTGCCTGCAGAATTAGATAACTTCCATTAAGTATTCAATGTAGGCTTAAAAATGAGTACCTCCTTGATAGATTATTACCACTGGCGCTTATTTGTATAGGATGTATATACTTTGATATCCACCTAACGGGTTTATTTTAAGTTATGTAAAAAATGGTAATTTTTTTTTATGGCAGTGGCACACACACTAAAGGGAAATCCTATGGCGCTCGACGAGCGGTGTGTGTGCGAAGATGTTGATTGACACGAAGTGAGTTCCACAGTGATGCAGTGCGCCAGACAAAGGAGTTCTGGTAAAGCGATGTTCTAGGTGTTTCTAGTTGTACGACGAACTGGTGCGCTCCTGCCGACTGTCGGGACTGTCTGACAGGAGTTGCCAGGGGCGGGATTATGCGGGTCAAATCCTGGGAACATCTGCCGTGAAAGTATCTGTAAAACAGAGACATCTCGGCCACATGTCTGCGATGTTCCAGACTATCCAGATTCCGGGTCAACTCCGGATCGCCGACGAGACGCACAGCCCTCTTCTGAATGGAATCCAGCAGCTTTAGGGTATGCTTTGGTGCGGCACCCCAGATATGTGAGCAATATTCTAAGCACGGTCTTATTTGCGCTTTGTACAGCAAGAGCAACTGCTGCGGTGTATAGAGTTTTTTGTTGCAAAATAGCGCACCAAGCTTCTGGGAGGCTGATTTTGCGATGTTAGCAACATGGTCATGCCATGACATATTGCTGTTGACCGAGACACCCAGCAGCCCGATTGACGAGGATGAAGGAATGGTCGATCCTGCCATAATGATGTCAGGGCCCGCTGTATTGGCCCTCTTAGTAAACGTTGCTGCTTGGGTCTTTGCTGCATTGAACTGGACCAAATTTCGGTCGCCCCAAGTTTGAACTTTCTCCAGGTCTTGATTTACTGCCGTAATCTGCTCCTGTCTGCGGTGATGAGTCTCAGTCGCTGGTAAGGGTTTTTCTGATCTAAAGTGGAAGACAAGGGTACTGTCATCTGCAAAACTGTAAACATGATTATTCGTTTCGATCAGCAGGTCATTAATATAGATGAGGAACAGAGTTGGTGAAAGTATTGCGCCCTGAGGCACGCCCGCGTTGATGGTGAATGTGTCCGAGATGTGTCCATCGACTGCAACGTGTGGGGATCGGTTCTTAAGGAAACTGGCCAGCCAGCTGCAGAGAGAGGCGGGCAGTCCCAAGGACGGCAGTTTGTTGAGCAGTCCGTCATGCCAAACTCTGTCGAATGCCTTTGAAATATCCAACGCAATCGCTCGAGACTCTCCGTAGTTTTCAATTGCCCTACTCCATAAATGAGTGACATAGGCCAATATATCTCCTGTCGATCTCTCTTTGCGATAGCCGTATTGATTATCGCTGATTATTCTGTTGCTCTCGAGGTACTTGAGTAGTTGCTGGTTGACTACACGTTCCATGACTTTGGAGATTATTGGAAGCAAGGCAATTGGGCGATAGTTTGAGGGCGTGGTTTTCTTGCCTTTTCTTGGAACAGGTTGCACTTGAGCGACTTTCCAAGAGGATGGGTAAATCCCTTTTCTGTAAGAAAGAGAAAAAAGCCTGGAAAAAAACGGGTGTTAGTTCGTTGGCGCAGTTCTTTAGCACGATGGCAGGTATTCCGTCCGGTCCTGATGCCTTTTGCATATCTAGATTTTTAAGGATTTTACCTTGACTTCTGCCATGGTAGTGTTGATGTTCGGTATAGTGGGGAGAGTCTTGCCTTGGGGCACGTCTAAGGTAGAGTGCGATGAAAACATTTTGGCGAGCATGTTTGCTTTTTCCTTGGCTGTAGTCGCCGTGATGCCACGTTCGTCCGTCAAAGGTGGGAGAGACGTTTTTGTAAAGTTGTTACTTACTGCCTTTGCTACCGACCAGAAATTCCTGGAATCACTGGGGCATTGCAAAAGTTTGTTCCTGATCCTTTGATTGTGTTTGTCCTTAGTTTCGTCGATCACACGCTTGCACTCGTTTCTCGCTTCGATAAAATAATTGCGATTTTCAGCGGTCTGATTTTGCTGCCAGTACTTATAGGCTTGCTGTTTCCTTCCTACAGCTCTTTCGCATCTTTTGTCGAACCAGGGCTTTCCTTTTGATGGTAACTTGATGGAATTTGGGATGTATGCTTCCATTCCTGAGGAGATTACTTGCATGCTCTCTTCGCAGCAGTCTGACGGGTCGTCAGTGGCAAAGCAGACGTCGAGCCAAGGAAAATCTAGGTAGAACTGCCTTAGATCGTCCCAGTTTGCAGAATTGTAATGCCAGATTTTGCGAGGCAATGGTGGATCCTTCTGTATGGGTGGCAATTCACAAACCGTTGTAATAAGTTTGTGGTCGGAGGTACCTAATGGCGGACCAACTGTAACCTTGTACTGGTCAGGATTGGTGGTCAGAAAAAGATCCAGGAGGGCGGCGAATTCGCCCCTCTCTGAGATTCGAGTTGGTTCGTCTACAAGTTGAGTAAGCCCGCAGCTGATGGCAAATGCTTCAGCTTCTCTACCTTCGTTGTCGGTCTTGTTATGATGTTTGAGCCAGTTGGTATTGTGGGCATTGAAGTCTCCCAGAACGATTATTTCTGAACTGGGGTGATCGACCTGTATTGAGTCAAAAGTGGTAGCTAGTGTTGAGAAAAAGCTTTGGTAGGCTCTATCGCTCGGAGGGCGATAGAGACAACATGTAAACTTGGTTAATCTTTTGGCGGTGAACTTGAGCCACGTGACGTCAAGGTTGTTCGGTTCGAGTGTTTCCTCGCTGTGACATGAAAGGTCGCTTCGGACAAAAAGGCATATTCCGAACTTATGTCTAAATCGGGTATGTAAGTCGTAACCAGGATAGGGGTAGTTCGCTGTTGTTGTTGTAGAACATACTTGTGTTTTGGTAAGGGCTAATATGTGTGGTCTATTTGCTTGTAGATGTTGGTGTACCGAATTTATATTTGTATTTAGGCCTCTTATGTTGCAGAAATCTATTCTAAATTGGTTCGGTATCTTTGCTGTCTGTGAAATGCGGAATGAAGGGCTCCCAGGGCCACCCAGTGCCCGGAGATCCGAATGGCCGGGGAGTTTACTTCCGGAATATTTTGATCCTGGAAGCACCATCATGTCCATATATTCCTACTGTGGAATCCGGGACCACCAGCGCGGAAGCGGAACGTGATTTGGGAAAACCACTTGCTTCCCAATTCTGGTGGGGTGGTCTTTCACCGGACGATGCGAGTAGGCTTATGCATCTACCACCTAGGGCCGCTTCCACTCTAAGCATCGGCCTCAGACTCATTCCTTTGGCGGTCCCTAGTCTGACAGGGGTAAAAATGGGGTTTGTTGGATCACTCCACAGTGATCAGCTCCAGACTTTGTACTTTGGTGTTCTCCAACCTGGAGGAGGACGATGGGATTTGATGGGCCACATCCCGTGGCAATTCGGAATGGTGGGGGCGTCACTCCCCGTAATCTGTTTTAGGGATTTTCTTGAACCGTTTTGATAAAATAGAAAAAATATGCTAAGTTAGGGTTTTCAAATGAAACACCCTATTTTTATCAAAACGTTGAAGCCCTAGTTTTTTTAGCTTAATCATATATAATATGCAGATGTTTTCTGTAGAAGTTTTGGAAATCTTTCCAGTTAAAGTTGCGTTAACCAGTTAAGGTAACGCACCGTAATGCTATAGATAGTATACAAGTTTCATGTCATTGTAAAAAGTGAAAGATTTTTGAAATTTAACCGCAATTGAGCCGCAAATAAATAATTTTCAAAACTTTTGGTACACGCTGAAAATTTCAAATTAACCCACAGTTTTATAAAAATTCCGGTCCTACATAAGTCAGAAAAATAAATAAGTATTTAATTAATTTAGTTCAATATCAGATTCTAATAATTTATTGTTAAACAAAAACATTTTAGTAATATATCATTAGTCATTTAGCGCTCAGCTTGTTGAAATAAATTGGCTCATTGCGTAACCAGCCGTGTGTTTCCTAAAATTTGCTGCTATCCTAGCCGTTTGGTTATATTTCGAGTGCAAAATTTATTGACAAATTCTGTTATAATTACAGTTATCGCAAATTCGTTCTGTTATGATTTTAATTTGGTAAAACATTTGACGGAATATCCGATGAACGAATTTTTTTGTCTTCTTATTCTAGAGTGTACTGGTACCAGACGAGTTAATTTCACCTCCGGATGGTTTCTATTCACCGTTAAACCTTTTTGTCAGAATAAAGAGTCCGTACACAGCGGTGAGGGCTTGGTGATAGATGGATATTACAGAAACTTCAATCGACTGATTATTCTGATTTCCTGGCTTTTTTGGGTCGATTCAATTGGGATATTTGCTTGTTTACAATAGTACAAAAGGCTGTACCGGGCTTAAAATCGCAACTTGCTTGCAGATTACTCTTTTACTGTTTACCGCAATACTTCTTGTGGCATCTTAAAGATTGTATTGCCTGACAACAATGATGATTTGCTTCCTTTGAAGAAACACTTTTCTGTCATTTGCGGCAAATTGACAAGTCTTGATGTTACTCAGAGCCTGATGGGATTCCCCCTGCGCTGCACTTTTATTTTAGTCAATGTCATGCTTTATGAAGCACTGGTTTTATAACACGCATTTTTATATCTGAACACCGGTCACTTGCTGACAATTATAGACCTATAAGTATTTTCAGTAAAATTCCTAAACATTTCGAAAGTTTTGGCTCTGATGATCTAAGTTTATTGTACGGCTATGGTCTTATCGTCCCGCAATTTGTGTTGCAAGCTGGCATAGCCACCAAATTTAATCTACTTGTGTGCAGCAACTTTTTGCTAGTGGCCTTCGTGAATGGTAGTACAGTCCATATATATCGACTTACCCAAACCCTTTGACTGAATTGACTATCGGGTTTTGGTGCACAAGCTTGGTTTGCGTGGGATTGCTACAGTGGGTGGAGTGTTACTCAACGCTAGCGTAATTGGTTATAGTTCAAGAATACAATTCCAATGAGATTCTAGTGCAGAAAGAGTTTCCCCCAGGGATCTCACCTACTCCCCCTTTTGTTTCACATGCCCATTAATGATGTTAATGAATCTTTCGATCAGAGCAACTTTCTTATGTTTGATAAGTCCGAGCACTGTTGGCAGTTGCAGTTTGACTTGAAAATAAAATTTCGTCCTGTCAATTTTAAAAAACTTTTTAAGTCTTGCATCGATTTTGTAGGCGCTTTTTCATGATTGTCATCTGATATTCATTTTGCAAAATATTTAATGAATTAGGTGTTACACCATTTGCATTTTACCTGAAATTACTGAATACTTTGGGCATACAGGGCAAAATGATCATGCATGATATTTTTAAGCCTCGTTATTTGTAAATATAGATACCTTTATTTTTAAAATAAAAACAAATTTTTGAAGAGTAATCTAGAACAATAACAAAACCATTACAATTAACATTTAAATAATTAAACCAACACTAATATGGTATTCTAATAACTGCCTGCTTTTCTATACTTCAAGAAGAGCGATTTGAAGATTATGCCAGCGGTTTCAACAATAATTAAAGGCTTGGCTCTATGACTTGCCAGTCAGGTGAAGGCGCCACTAAATTTTAAACTCGGAATATTTCAATGATTTTTTCACATCGAAATCAGGGCAGTAAATATTAGAAACATATCCTAGATAAGAATATGGTGGAAGTTTTAATCTATGTCCTATAACATTAGCATTGCCCAATTCCTATCGTGAAATAATTACAAACAAATAATGAATTCTTAAGGCCTGACTAAATGCGGTCAATTAGGAAACACTATAAATACGAAATATTTTACTAAACTAACTTATTAATTTCTTCTCTTCTAAATCAATCCAATGGCAGCGATAAAATAATTAGACCCATAAACAGTTACTAAAAATATACTAAGTCAATACGAAAACCTGTGGAGAAATTTTATATATATATAGCCGAAAAATATGTACAGGTTTAAACAAAATGAGCTCAGTTCGATACAGGTATCAAGACGAAAAATTTAGGTTGCAAAATGCAGTTATGGGAAAAATTACTACCATGAGGCTTACAGCCTATTACAATAAAAATAGATCAATAAATTATCATAACATTAGCAAAATGAATTCTCTGTTCAAGACAATGTCAGATAGGATAATGCAGGAAACGAGTACCTCTAAATCAATTATGATAAAAGACGGATATAGGTATGATAAACTGCAATACTTTTTTCTCTTATTAATGTCAAAGATAAGGATTTTTAATTGATAAGAAACCTAGTCCCTGAGAGTCGTATTGCAAACCCCCTCCCCGGTAGTGGGGTCATTTGAGCGCCACCCGTTCTAACCAACTGAACGGAAAAAGCTCTGCTGGTGTTGTGCAGGGTGGCTAGGCCCACGTATTAAATCAAAAAGTACTTAATTTCAACCTAGCAAGAAAATAAGAAAACACAGGCCCGCTTATTAAATTAAATCTTAAACTTAACAAAACCTAATAAAGAAAACACAATCTAAAATTTCAGGAACAATACATTTGCTACTAAGTTCTTTTTTTTGAAAACACAGTAACAATTTATCTGGAGTAAAAAGGTTAAATGGAAATGTTGCTAGTTAAAGACAAAAGAATGTCAAATGACTATTAAAAATTAATTGATAAAATAAACAGAGTACAATATGGAGATTGTACGGAGACCAGTTCTTTTGTTAACGGTACTGTATGCCTTACAACTAAATGCACTAAACACTACAAACTGAAGTGATCACTTTGACGTTACCGAAGCTACTTACAACTAGGTATGCGTGCGCTAATAGCTGCACTGAATTTAAATGTAACAATAATAATATGTAGCAATTAAGGGCCACAATAATTAAATCAAATGACTCGATAAATTAATAAAAATAATAAAATTAGAATAGAACTAATGGAAGCTTGGCTGTCAATGCTTTATTAATATTATAACGAGAGAAAATACAGAGCGGTTATGTTACTTGATAAATGAATGAAAGGAATACAATTTATTAAAGCTGTTTTAAAGCCCGACTGTCAATGCTTGATTTATATCAAAGAGAAAGAAAATATAGAGCGATTAATGATAATGAATGAGTAAATAAACTTAAGCTTCTGTACGATACCACTTAGATCCGTCGAACTCTGGTAAAGGTGCCGGGTACCTGTTGGTACTGCTAGGGCACTGGCCCTGAGGGAAAACTAGCCGAGGTCTCGAAAGTTCGGTATTAGGATTGGCTCTAATGTAGCCTGGTAGTTGAGATGGTGGCCCTCTAATAGAACCTGCATCTAGCCTGCTCGTAAATGTTTTGGACCTGCAGCAATGGCTGTGGCTCTCCAGGAAAAGGTTGTGGCCCTCCAGAAAAAGAAACCCTCGTTAGTATGTGCGAGGGCTAGGGAAATTCGACGGTCTTGGTCTTATCTGACGAACGTGGAAAGCCTCTAATACAGCAGTATTCAGATCCGGATTAATCGGTCGTGTCAAAACACAAACAGAAAATCAACACAATAAATCCCCAAAGAAAGGGTAGAATTGAATCACAATAAAATGTTGAGTCTCTACGACAGCAAACCTTCTCTTCGCCTCGATGGGTATTTTAGAAGCCCAATCCTCAGTGTTCAGTCAATTTGCCTTTTTCACTTTTACGAGATTATAGGGGGGGGGGGGGGGGGGGGGGGGGGGGGGAACTGTAGGGCGGAGAACTGCCGTATCGTATTCTAACGATTCGATACGAGGCATAATTCTAAGATAATAAACAACTTAGTTCTCGTTTAGTATAGTTATAAAAAGACTGCGGAAGCCACAATTAATTCACGGAAATTGAATGATTCAAGAAATACCAGAGAATATTCCCTAAGAAAGCCATAAACTTTTAAAAATTTAAATCGGCAGCTGGCGTTTACACGAAATGGTATATTCCTATTACTCGGTCGAATATTACAAAAACCACAGCCTGAATATATTTAGAAGCAGAGGTCCCAAAACAATCTAATGATCTTCAGAAATGGCGGCCGGCAATTGGTGTTCCGCAACCAAGGTGTTCCCAAAAGGTTATGGAATATTCACCCCGTCAGTGAAATATATATCCACGAATCTACTGCAGCGTATTTATGGGTTTTATTAACAGAATTCTTAAAATATAAAGCGGTTTGCTGGCTGTTCCACGATAATGTAATATAAATCAGGCCAAGCTATTCTAATAATAATGTGCTTCGCTGATCAACTAAAATAAATAGAGTCACAACGTGTTATAAAAGCTAATACAAATACATCTTTAACCTATACTTAGAATATAGTTAACTTATATTAAGAAAAGCGGTAATTTCAAGCGAATTGTTATCAAATCAAATCAATAAATTAAGAATTATTAAACCGATGAGTACAAAATACAGCATCTTTTTTCCTAAATGCGGCATATAAATGAAATTTTAAAAATATTTCACATTGGCAAAATCGAACTGTTACAAAACGATAATAGATAACCTATATCTGATTATCGGTAAGTTCGAAAGGCAAAAATGGTAAGTTCAGCAAACAAAAACGAGAAATAATCATAATAGATGCAGTATAAAAGGCAAACTACCTACAGTCGCTTAACAGTAAGTTCATTAATTAAAATCATAAGTAACGGTAATAGGTATGATATATGAAAGCAAACAACCTACAGTTATTTAAAAGCAAGTTCATTATTCAGAATGATAAATAACGATAATAGTTATGATATATGTAAGCAGACGATCTACAGTCGTTTAACGGTAAATTCATTAAACCAAACGGCAAATAACGATAATAGAGATAATAAAAGGTCATTAATTAAAAAAGGTGGATCCTACTCATATCTAGCAGATTTGCAGAGGCAGAATACAGCGGCGATTCCTGCGTTTTTACCATGTGGTCATATTAAAAGGCCTCTATCCGTCTAAGCGAAACCGAGAACTCTCTAGGTCGGAATAGAAAAGGCCGCTGACGGATGTTCAGCCTTAAGGGAGGAAATTCTGTCCCACGGAAGAACCCCAGGTAAATTATATCCAATATAGACACACTAACATGTAACAAACCTTTTTTTATAGGAGGAGTAACCACACTATTCTCACACATTATTTTCAAGAAATATGGACGCTAACTTCAGAAAATACACATACTAGCTCATTTGCCAATTAATTCATCGAGAAAATCAGGCGGTATTTAGACCTGATGGTCAAAAACAACAAACTGTCTGCTCGCCTTGAGTGTCCAGACGAGAGGGGCTCATCAATTCCCATAAAAAAAGAATATAGACAACGTCTTTCAAGAGGGCGCTCCAAACGGAATCATCCTTCGAGCGACTCGGAACAGCATTCCTCGATACTGGTGGATTATAACCGAAAGTAAGGTAGCAAGAGTATCGATAATACCAGATCGACCAGTAGAAGGGAAAAGTCGCACTACCGGATTTTGTAACATTTACAACGTTAAAATGCAACATTCAGGAAAACGTTCTCCTCACCGTCTTCATACCCACTCGGTCTATCCGATGAACGCAAACAAAAACTCGATTCGGCTGTGAATACCACACATCCCCAGCCTTCATCATTTCAGTATTTAGGTCCATGGGCAAAATTTATTCGTTGAGCACGATGGCCTACAAATAAAGCTAAACAAGCAGCTGGTGTTCTTGACATCAATTTCTGTTCATGTATTATGGACCCTTAGTCTAGACACTATTGTGCCACGTACATTTTCGATTCGACTACTAGTAGCATGGATGTAATTGCCCAGTCCCGTAAAGCAGTTAGATTAACAAATAGATAATCTCGTTAGCTTGTGTATGTGTAGTCTTTCTGAAACCTGGACGTCGCGTCCTGAGTACTTTCGGGCCTGCAAAAGCGACTGATCGCATCTAGTATAGTGCTTGTGGCTCTGCCCAAGACATTTACAGTGTTAAGTCGTAGTTATATACATTTGTAATGTCACTATGTTTATTCAGTAAATTTAAAACAGCGATGACAACAAATTTGTAGTGCGTGATCATTTTTCATTCTTTATAAATAAACTTCCTTTATTTTTTTGCCCGAAATATTCATCAGTGCCAATCATTATCACAAATTTGTCAGTTTGTTGTCAAAGTTATCTTTGGAAGCTTAAGAAAATGCAACAAAAAGCATATAATAAACAAACGCAGCTGAGCAGCAGGTGTAACAAAATTCAGTCCTACAACAATTACAAATATTAAGAATGAAATAAAATCCGGCAAACCTCACGTGTCTAATATGTCTTCAAATCAAAAGATAGTCAAAACCAAAATTACAAGCTATTATTAAAATACAATTCGGGACATAATTATGTATGCCAGAAAAGAACGAGTAAAGTATGGGTTTTAGAGCCAGTTTTTTTTCGTGCCTGTTAGTATTACCAAGAGGATAATTTCCGTGGTCATTGTTGCCACAATTGTTTCCATGGAAATTATCTTCTTGCTAAAGATAACAATCACATAAAAACTGGACCTTAAGCGGGAGAAATCAAACAATGGAAAATATTTAATGGACCTACTAGACATTGTATATAAAAGATTCAACTTTTTATGGGAGTGTATTAAATCAATAAAAATTTATATCCAGAAGGGTTAATTCCAGTTTTTATAGACGAGACGTAAACGAGCAAGGGATTATTTTGCAACAGCTGGCAAGATGACACCAAGCATACAGACTCAAAAAAACAGTGATGGTAAAAATTATCTTATTATCTTTTTAGGGTTTCGTAATAAAAACTTGCGCGTTATTACTTTTTAAAATTCGTTTTTTTATACACTTTTCGAGTTAAAGTTTAAAAGTAAAAAAATTGTTCGCTCTGAATTTCTGGGGAATTTTAAAGGGCCGTACGTCCCGAAGGATCCGATTTTTACATTGAGAAAAATATATACTGCAACATGAGAGAATTTCACTATTACAACTTATCAATTTATTTAGTGTGTGGTACTTTATTTAATATAATTTATATTTTGTTAAACGGATTTTGAATATTTTGTAAAATTATTGCAATATTTTTGTTGTTTAAGGGACTATGGCTTAAAATTATGTTATTTCCGAATTTTTTAGGTCATATTGTGGTCCACGCTGGAACAAAAGGTGGCTTCACTAATGACGCTAAATTAATATTCAAATTTGTGTAAACTGGTTTAAAGCTCAGTTGGTTCCGAATCTTCCGTCAAACTTTTTAATAATCATGTACCATTCTGATTAATGAGAAATCCCAAGGCAATATTAGACCAAGCAGCGGCTAATCGGATGCTAAAAGAAAAACTATGAATTTTCCAGAAAAAAGTCATGAAATTTCAAATATGGAGCATTGCACGTAACAACTGCTTCAGTGAAAAATATTTCCTTAGCTTAGCCTTTGGACACAAAATGTTGCGATCGCCACCATGCTACTACCAGCTTAATGCAATTAAAATGATGTGGTCGGATTGTAAACGAAAAGCCAATGAATATATTTCTTATCTTAAGGGGCACCATCAGAAGCTTTGTCTGCATCAGCGGTTCTTTTTTGGTGACGGAACCCTTTTATAAAACTAAATTTTTACCGGAACCCCAAACCCAAAACTAAAAGCAAAACCAGTTATATGGGTATTGTTTATTAATAATCATACAAAAAAGATAGATACAGTAAGTAGTAAGTTAGTAAGCAAATGATAAAACTAAGTTCAATGGGAGGCATAAAATTGTTTTTTATTCCTCATCAACTGGGTAATGTCAGGCTTAATAGAAGAAAGTTGAATTCTCATGTCTGGTTCGGCATCCAGTCTATTGCGGTATTTTGTTTTTTTAGCTGTATATGCTGAAAATCCCGTTTCGCTTAAGTACGTTGTTAGGAACAGCAGAAGAAGATTCAAAGCCTCTGTGGTAAGTTGTGGATATTCATCACGAACCCTGCACCAAAAATCATTCAGTGAAATTGTTTTGAAGAATGATTTCATGCTTATGTCCGATGTAATTTCTAAAAATGATTCTTAGATCTGATTTGACATATTTTCAGACTACTGTAATTTGGATGAAAAAGGGTTTTGAATCCATGAGACTATTTTCAGTTTCCTATTATGTTCTTCAGAGAAGTAAGATTCAAAAGTCGCTCGCAGATCATTGAGATATTGCACCAATTTACAAATTTGTATTTTGAAATATTTCTGTATCACTAAGACTAAGGTGTCTAAGGAACTCACTTAGCAATGAAAAGTTTTCAATTTCTCTCTTACGAAAACAAGTAATCCAAAATTTAATTTTCTTTTAAAGGCGGTTATCTTGTTGTTAGCATTGAAAACTGTTGTCTGTTTTCCTTGTAGTGACAGGTTTAATTCGTTAAGTTTTCCAAACATGTCTAAAAATGCTAGCCTAAATAATCAGCGTTTATCGCTGTAAATTAAAAGAAATATCTGTAAGAAAAGCTTCTAATTCTGTTCTTAGTTCAAAAAGCTTTGTCAAAGTTTTACCCCGAGACAACCAGTATGGAACAGTAGTGTTTTATGATTGCTACCATAATCTTTACATAATATTGAGAACAATCGGGATTGCAGTGGACGTGACTTGACCAAGGTAATTATCTTTACCGCCTCATCAAGAACCAATTTTAGTTTGGCGGCATTTTCCTAACCGCGAGTGATTGTCTATGCAGGATGCAATGTTTGGAACTACAATTTGGCGCTTTTATTTTTATTTGTGATACTGCTCCTGCTGTTCTAGCTGCCATTGCCTTGGCTCCATCATCGGTACAAATATCGTCAATCATCCCAATCGAGTTGGCTTTCTACAAAAAATATGTAAATCGTGTCAAAAATTTCTTCTTCGGTTGTGTTAGTAGGTAGCGATGAGCACATAAGCAAGTCTTCTTCGAGTGAATGTTTATATGGATATCGCACAATTACTAGCAAGATGGCCAGTCCAGCAACATCAGTCTACTCATCCATTTGCAAGACGAATTTATTATTTTGAACCCGTCCAACCAGTTCTTATTTTATGTATCCTGCGAGATCCCCAATTTGGCGCGAAACTGTATCGTTCGAAAGCGGCACTGTAGAAAGATGCTTTGCAGATTTTTCGTTGATCAGACATTGTGTTATGGCTACCACGCATGGTTTTATTAACTTTCCAGCGATAGTGTGAGCTTCTCCTGCTTGGGCAATGCGGTAACTAACCAAATACGACGCCTCCGTGGCCTTTTCATTCACAGTCTGAGTCAGATACGTCATAGTTTTTTGGCTTCTTAATAATTGTTGTCTTTTACGTACATTTTTTTTTACTCTTGCCTTTGAAGTCGGGATGCACAGTTTCTAAGTATCACCGCATCTTAGCAGGTATCATCGAACTATTAGGAAGGAGTTTGCTGCACAACATACAGAGAGGTGAGCCGTTTGAATCAACAAAACCGAGATTAATGTATGATTAGTTATATTTTAGTCTTTTCGCCTTTAGTGTCATTAGATGTTTTACTACTTGATCTTGAAATCATAAAACTAGAACTTGACGCCGTCATATCACCTTCATTTGAATTTGACGCATCATCCAAGCGATCCAATTGGGAACTCTCGGTGGATGATTTTATTTTTATTGCAACACCTTTAAGCCAACGCTCCATTCTTCTTTAACACTTGATTTAGCCAATTTTGTAACAAATATAATCTCTTCACGCAAAAAATACAAGACTTTACAACCACTACGAACAACACAAGCGAACATAGAATACTGAGCGTGGTGCGAGTAAATTTTGCGGTACGTTGCTTGATTAATTAATTCTCCGCGCCAAACAAGAGTTCTTTATATTAATATTCACAGATCTGGGAAGGGGATCTGTGTTATTATTATACAACCATCGAATCATTTCGAATTCCGCAGACACTTCGGGCAGCCAGACTACGCGTCAACGAGAAGCTGCGCGACGAACCGAGATCGTTCGATTGCTTATATTACGGGAGCGAATGGTGGCCTATGTGTAACATTTCGATGTAATAGGCCGGGAGCTTACTCTAGAAATATATAAAATTTACGTATATGTACCCGTAATACCTATAAGTAGGCGTTTCGTTTTGCTAGTTTATTTTTACCTTAGGTAACTTTATTCTTGTAGGTTGCTCTTTAATACATGTATTCATTTTATTATGACTGCCGGCGGAGCCCTACCGGAGGCTTTGCGGAGCACCAGGGCTCCGCGGAGCACACTTTGACTAACGCCGATGTAAGCTATCATTCTGGTCAATCAGAAATCCAAAAAAAAAACTTGGACTAAGCAGAGGCTAGAAGGGTGGTTAAAGAAAAATGAATAAAAGCCATGAAGGATCAAATATGGAGCATTACACGTAATAACTTCCCCAGTGAAAAATATTTCCTTAATGAATATGTTTAACCTTCAGGACACAACATTTTGCGATTGCCACCATGCCACTGCCAGCTTAATGCAATTGAAATGGTGTGGTCCAATTTAATTTAATCACATTGACAAGGTAATATATGTAATTGTTGTGGAAATCAATTCTGTTGCACCTGCAGTTCGTTGTATAGCATAGATATTAAATGGGCTATGCAAAGTCACAAAAAAAAACGAGTTTAGGTTTAGAGCCTAAACAGTGTTATCGATCTGAAATTTAGTACATAGGAATAAAACTAATAGGAGAATTTTGCATTTTATAAATTTTTATAAATACATCGGTAGTTTTAAAAATAAAATTACAAAAGTAAAAATTGGCAACATCGAAATTAAATGCAAAAATTTATATTAAATTTTACTCCTCTGTGAGCAACTAAAATTACATACATAGAGCAAAGCAAGATATCGTTATACAAATAATACTATGATTTTAGCCTCCATTCTTCAAATAATAAGTCCGCATTGCTTAAAATACTTGAGACATTTTGGTGTACTTATATAACTCTCCGGTAGTATATCTTTATTTATTCAATAATCTTACAAAACATACATGTAATATTGTAGATCCGTAAAACTAAATAATTTTGTATATAAGGGTGGTCTGGTGACAGCATATAAACGTCCAAAATATTATCATAGGCAAAACAGGTACAAGTGTATAAAAAACAAACAGCAAACTAGTATGTAAGGACATCCACAGAACAAGCACATTAAAATCACAGACATTGCATAAGTATAAAAAAAGTTGTTATAAAATAAAATTGGTATATCACAGTTAAGATCTATCACCAAGTCTTTTAAGTAACATGTTCGTTGTTGATACCGCGACGCTGCAGCTGACTTTGTTAAGCAAGGCCTTCAGGTCTCTGGGTGAGATTTTTAATTTCCCTCTCAAAGCGCTGCAGAACTCCCTGTGTTCTTCTGAAGATATCAGTTCTCCGTAGCAGCCTACGACGAAGATTCCCAATTTCACCGGACAGCGGAACTGGTTTTGTAGCTCAGTCACTATATTCAAGTCTCTGGTAACTGTGGCGAGTTGAAATTCGGTGATGTGATTCACGGAGTTGACCTCGTACCTGGTCCTCTTCAGTCGTTCCTAATTCCTCCAGTTTTGGATGTGCGAGACTGCTATTTCGAACACATACATCTCGTCCGGGTTGGTGAGATGGACAACAATATCCGGCTTGTTGTGGTACAACTTTTTTCTGTCAGGAACTTTTGACCGGCAGTGATTGTATGATCTCGGTTATTCACATTAAACCGGAAGTGGCAGTTGGCTTTCCCAAACTGTAGTTGCTGTGTGAAGTGCCGTGGGGCATTCAGGCTTCGTAGTAGCGTCTTCAGGGTTCAATGCACTACGTAGTCGTGGCGTGTGATGTATGCATTTGTAACACAAGAAGACACCACGTGGTAAGCTGTCTCGTCCCGATCGCACCCTCGGCGGCACTTCCTCCGGTGGGGGTTGGAGCCCAGTCCATGAATTTGTTCTTCGGAGGCGGTCAGCAACACCGTTCATCTCCAACTATCGAGGTTGGGGGATTGGTGCGCAGGGAACGAGATTTTTGTTTCCTCCTGGAGCACCACCTTTCCATAGTGCATATTCTGGGACCATTCCTGCTGTTGCTATTCTGCATGCTTCTTGTCCATCTCTTTGACGACTCTTCTGCAACACTTCGCGATGGCCAGGCTCATGTCTGCCTCGACCTCAAACTTCTCCAGGACCCACTCTATATCCGTGATGAGATTTCTGCAGGCTCCTCTCTTTAATGCTTGGCACCATTCGCGACACTCCTTCAAGTCCTTGTGCTTCATTAAGTATATGCCTTTCTTTGCGAAGCACTTTTGTGTCTCGTGCTCGACGGAGTTTACTCCTAAGCCCCCTTTGCTGATCGGCATATACACTTCGGCGTTGGACGATGTTTTTCTTTTGACGTTGTGTGCCACTAATTTTTTGCGAATTTTGGTGTCAAGATCGCGGCATCTCTTGAGTGCGGAGCTTCTGGATTCACTGGCATAGATATTTCCAGTCACATAAATCACTGCAGGTATCACGGTGTTGTTAATCAGAGTGGATTTCTGAAAAGTAGTAAGATCTGAGCTCAAGATCCTGTCAAGTAACCCCTCCATGTTTTCCTCCATCCGTTCGTAGTTCCGCAGGGTGTCTCTCTCCAATTGTTCCAGCCCTAAGTACTTGTATCCATCCTTCACCTTTGGTAAGAATGGCGGCTCTGCGGCTTCATCTGGATTGAGGGCATCCTTGTGGTAAAGGCCGCACTTGTCGATGTCCAGCTTCAGGCCAAGTTCTTCTGCTGCTTTCGCCAGTTGTTCGCTGATCAGCCTTGTGCCACTTTCAGTGGGAGAATGCCACTTGAAATCATCCATAAAGTGATGAGTACGAACAGTAAGGGGCTGATGGAATCACCCTGCAGCAGGCCCCTACGGACCAAGATGGGCTTTGTGGCAGATTTGAACCCTTAGTGACCATAGTTTCATTGCTGATTTAAACGCACGCCGAATGTTTCTATGCAACGGCAAGCAATCGACTAGCCTCTTAAGGATTTTATGATAGACTGAGTCATAGGCTTTCTCGAAGTCATACCATGACGAGTAACTACCGTTTCTCCTGAGCCTGGCTACAGCTGAGATGGCCTTGTCGAGCATAAGTCCGTGAGTCGTGCCCCACACTCCCTCTCGAACCATCTGCTCAGCAGAAATAGTCCAGTCCGGTAAGCCCTTCTTGATGTAGTTGGTTACTGACCTAGGCGTAGTATTTGCAGCTCGACGTACTTCTTGGTCTTCGTTGTCCGTCTCTGAGTCGGAATCAGAGATGGAAATGGCGCTTAGGTCTACTGGCTGTGGTCGGTTACTGGCAATTGGAGGGTCTTCCTGAGTCTCTTCTTGATGTTGGGAGGCTTCTGGGATGCCATCTGCTTTGGCCGATGACTGGGTGTCTCCAGTATTGGAGGAAGCCGGCGGCGAAGAGGTAGAAGGCGATGGCGAGGAGGCTGATGATGACGAAGATGAAGAGACATTTCGCATATAATAAACATCTGGAAAACGTTCTCTGAGCTTGGTAGCGATAGCTTTAGCCGTTCTATTAGGGAAATCGTGTAGCAGGTTTTGGATTCTCGCTCCTGGTCTAGGTTCTACTCCCCGTTTGTATGTCCTTACAAGTCTCTGGACCTCTTCCTCGGTCCATTTGGATGGTGCTGCACGATTTACCGGGGCATTTTTAAGCTCAATGCATTTCTTTTTTATTGCCGCAACCGATCTATTGGGGAGTTGCAGTTGCAGTGCCTCGTGATGTTGTCGAGTGATAACGGCATTTTGTATAATGCATTGTCTAATTATGTCCAATTCATTTTGTGCCCAAGTGGCCATTAATAGTTGTTATTAATTTAATTTAGGCTTAATTTAATTCAGCAAAAATTTTGTTTATTTTGAACATTAATAGCCCCGTTCGTTTTTTGCCGGTGCTAGTTTGCCTCGATTTTGTTTACTTATTTTTTGCTATCGTTTACCTTACTCTGCGAAATAACTCCGTATGTGAATTTTACTAATTCCTTCCAAATTTTAATAGGTCGCGTTTTTGCTTTAGGCATTGTTTGTTGTCTTATATTTACGATGTATGTCCCTTATTAGTTATTGGGTCACTGATAACATGCACTGACAACTATAAGTCTCTGTTTGTTTGTTGCTTTCTCACTGTCCCGGCGCGATCGTCTTCACACTGAAACAACCGTCACCAGAGAACTGCCCGTTAATTAATTAATGGTTTTTATTGTTCGTCGGACAATCTTTCACTACCGCACGCACGTTTCCGCGAAGAAAATCCGTTAAAAAACCGGGAAAATACTCGATTATCGCGGAGCTCTCGCCGACACGTCTACTCTCTTTCAAGTCTTCGGTAGTATAGTGGTCAGTATGCCCGCCTGTCACGTGGGAGACCCGGGTTCGATTCCCAGCCGGAGAGCCACAAAAGAAGTAGTTATTGTAGTTCTACAATAACGACCGTGGAAGTGCTACTGCGTTGTCTAAAAGTATCGGGAAGTGGTACACCAAGTGTGCATGTTTGGATACTTGGACAACGTTGATGGTATAAGCCATATAACAGGTCACGGTATCCGCACGGGTATATTATAGGCCTTGGCATTTCGTGTCCTGTGGAACACCCATAAAAAAATTACCTCATCCAGATACAATATGATCTATTTGCATTTTTATGTTAACTGACCCTAAATTGGAAGAAAACAATATGTCACTTGGCT
>JAEQML010055385.1:0-36075 GCA_016904865.1 Pissodes strobi
GTTTTTTCCAGGCTTTTTTCTCTTTCTTACAGAAAAGGGATTTACCCATCCTCTTGGAAAGTCGCTCGAGTGCAACCTGTTCCACAAAAAGGCAAGAAAACCACGCCCTCAAACTATCGCCCAATTGCCTTGCTTCCAATAATCTCCAAAGTCATGGAACGTGTAGTCAACCAGCAACTACTCAAGTACCTCGAGAGCAACAACATAATTAGCGATAATCAATACGGCTTTCGCAAAGAGAGATCGACAGGAGATATATTGGCCTATGTCACTCATATATGGAGTAGGGCAATTGAAAACTACGGAGAGTCTCGAGCGATTGCGTTGGATATTTCAAAGGCATTCGACAGAGTTTGGCATGACGGACTGCTCAGCAAACTGCCGTCCTTGGGACTGCCCGCCTCTATCTGCAGCTGGCTGGCCAGTTTCCTTAAGAGCCGATCCCTACACGTTGCGGTCGATGGACACATCTCGGACACATTCACCATCAACGCGGGCGTGCCTCAGGGCGCAATACTTTCACCAACTCTGTTCCTCATCTATATTAATGACCTGCTGATCGAAACGGATAATCCTGTTTACAGTTTTGCAGATGACAGTACCCTT
The DNA here is from genome assembly GCA_016904865.1 of Pissodes strobi. Taxonomy (NCBI): domain Eukaryota; kingdom Metazoa; phylum Arthropoda; class Insecta; order Coleoptera; family Curculionidae; genus Pissodes; species Pissodes strobi. The sequence goes on from JAEQML010055385.1 coordinate 607, forward strand.
GTCTCCCACTTTAGATCAGAAAAACCCTTACCAGCGACTGAGACTCATCACCGCAGACAGGAGCAGATTGCAGCAATTAATCAAGACCTGGAGATAGTTCAAACTTGGGGCGACCGAAATTTGGTCCAGTTCAATGCAGCAAAGACCCAAGCAGCAACGTTTACTAAGAGGGCCAATACAGCGGGCCCTGACATCATTATGGCAGGATCGACCATTTCTTCATCCTCGTCAATCGGGCTGCTGGGTGTCTCGGTCAACAGCAATATGTCATGGCATGACCATGTTGCTAACATCGCAAAATCAGCCTCCCAGAAGCTTGGTGCGTTATTTCGCAACAAAAAACTCTATACACCGCAGCAGTTGCTCTTGCTGTACAAAGCGCAAATAAGACCGTGCTTAGAATATTGTTCACATATCTGGGGTGCCGCACCAAAGCATACCCTAAAGCTGCTGGATTCCATTCAGAAGAGGGCTGTGCGTCTCGTCGGCGATCCGGAGTTGACCCGGAATCTGGATAGTCTGGAACATCGCAGACAAGTGGCCGAGATGTCTCTGTTTTACAGATACTTTCACGGCAGATGTTCCCAGGATTTGGCCCGCATAATACCGCCCCTGGCAACTCCTGTCAGACAGTCCCGACAGACGGCAGGAGCGCACCAGTTCGTCGTACAACTAGAAACACCCAGAACATCGCTTTACTAGAACTCCTTTGTCTGGCGCACTGCATCACTGTGGAACTCACTTCCAGGACATCTGTTTCCCACTAATTACAACCTACAAATATTCAAGAACCGTGTCAATCGACATCTTCGCACACAGACCGCTCGTCGAGCGCCATAGGATCTCCCTTTCGTGTGTGTGCCACTGCCATAAAAAAAAAACTCTGAACATAAGTGATATATATATACAGTGTGTCCAAGATTTGGCTTACATGTATTGCTATCTCGAGAACCGTAAGAGCTAGAAAGATGGTTAAATTAGGAAAGTTGTAGAGAATTTTGTGACAAATTCGGTACCGCCGGAAAACTCAAGCTGTGATCAACGGTTTCTGAGATAATTAGGATAAACCAAAAACGTGCATTTTCAATTTTCCTTTATAACTCCCTAAATTCAAAAACTATTATACATTGTTAAAACACTTTGTTAAGAGGAATCTGGTGAAGTCAAAAATAAAATCGCAGCTTCATTTGTTTTCGAGATACATTCAGGAAGTTTTTAATTTTTTATGGCCGCCATATTGGATTTTTTATGTTTAGAAAGAGCTTGTCAAGAGCTTTCAAACGATGTATTATTACGGTAATTTTAACAATTCCGTAACATCAGGTTGTTCCGAGTTTGCTTATATTTATTTTTAGTTTGAAATTATAATTTTCACCTTCAACCTATTTTGAATTACTGTCTGAACCGACCTGATAGCAACAATGTGGAAAATTCCGCATTAAATAGTACGAAAATATTAATAAATAATGAATTTTTGTGTTGCCCATCAAGTTCATTTAAAACTAATTTTTGTCTTTCAAATATACCAGTCGATAATCTCGTTAATATAAAATGAAAATTAATATTATGGGTTGAATCTACGTAAATACAGCAGTAGAATATATTATTTAAAATTGATAAATAATTTCAAATATGCAGTTCAGATTTTATGATTAAAGATCGTTCGCTTCGTACGGTGGAAAAAATTGAAATATTTATGACGAATGCGTGTCAGTGCAATTTTTTTGAGATGTGATTTTGGTGGAAGGTAGGACTGGATTTTAAAATCTGTCTTGTACCGACGACCAGTGTGAGAGGTTTGAGAGAAGGTAGGTTTGACTTTTTCTTTATTTCTTTCGTTATCTGATCTTATTTCTAGTTTCCTATTTCGAAAAGCCTGTAGGCAGAATAAAGCTGCTAAGCGTGCGGATCTCTGATATCTGCCTATTATCGTTTCACATACCACGTTGTCTTTTGCCGTGTGCATGTTGAATAAGCTCGTGAATATCTGATATCTATCTACTATCGTTTCACACATACCACGTTGCCTTTTGCCGTTGGTATGTTTTTGTCTGTAGGGCATATGTGGGATAGTGGGTTTTTGGAGCTTGAGGCTCTTAGAGAAAAAAAAAGGACTTGATCTTACGAGAGCAGGGTTCTTGAATTTCGGTATTTTAGCATTCAGACATTAATAACCAAAACTGTCTATAGTGTGGGAGATTGAGTCTAATTTTCTTTGGTATCGTTATCGGATGTTATGAGTTATATAGGGAATCAGAGTTAAGCTTAGTTAGTTGTTGTTCGGCCTATAGAAGCATTTTATCGTCACTTTGTTATTTAAAGAGCGCCTTCTCAAGCCCTTCTTGACCGCGGTCGGTACAAGATCATAATTGTTTGTTTGTTTTATTTCTCTATTTCTGTTTAGATTTGTTGTTACCTTTGTTTTTGAGTTAAACTGATTTTTGAGTTAGAAAATAGCTTTCAGGCAATAATTAAATTGAATAATTGTCATTAGTGTCATTACCTTTGTTTTAGAATTGAATTGATTTTTGAGTTGAAAAGTAGCTTTCAGAAAATAATTGCATTCTGATTATCTGTTTGAATTTATCGATCTCACTTTTGTTCTTACCTTAGTGGTGGGCTTTTGGTTACACTTGGTGGCCATAATTACTGTAATTGTTTTTTTATTGAAATATTGTTCATCACAATCTTTCTCAGCTTAAACAGCTATTTATTTTATTTATTATTTTTAATCAGTGCACTGTTTGATTTAAAACCATAATTATTGTCTATAGTCTAAACAATTTTGTGCAAATTGGTGGAGGCATATTTAATTAAATTAAATTCAATTTTTCTTCAGCGGGTTTTGGCATCTTTCAGCATTGTTAATTGAGAAGAATTATTTGTAGTTTTGTCTTGCCAAGTTCTGTATTAAAAGCCTAAGCTTAGACAAGCAACGCTCTCCGCCAAGTTGAAACAGAGTTGAAACAACATTCTTGGTGAACGCTTTAACTGCCTGGTTTTTTTTCATGCTACTGAGTCCACACGCACTCGGCCTACCAGGACAGCTTCCAGTGACGTCACAGGACAGATCCTAGGCACTACAGCAATTTCCAGTAACCTTCTCCAGGAAACTGGGAGGATCCATAAGGTGATTAAAGTGCAGATATCGCCAAGATAGTTCAACAGAACTAACACTTATTTTTGTTAGAAGGAAATAGAATAAAAATTGTTTTTTTGAAATTTCTAATTTTTTATTTTGCGCTTTATAATCACTACTTCACTCGAAAATTAATTTTAATTATCATGCTCCGGACCTATACACCCTGAGTATCTTTCAGTTTATCTTTTTAGTAAATTAAAGGAATAATTTAAAGAAAAGTGCATTTATATTTTATTGTATCAAATTGCCTTATTTTGTAACAGTATCACAAGCCTAGATTATTATTTTCTTTAAGATCTTAAAAGGAAAATTACTGTTTTTCCCGTAGTGGGCTTTGGTTACACTTGGTGGCCATAATGAAACAAAAGAAACTGCATGTCAGTAATAAACCTTGTTGAATGTTTGTCAAATTATTTAGTATGGCGGTGAATTATTCGAACGAAGAGACTTTTGATATGTTAGAAATTTATTTTAAATCTAATAGAAATGCACAAGCTGCAGCACGTGCATATAAAGAAAAATTCCCGGAGCGACCCCAACCAAATGAGAGGCATTCTAGATTCATAGTTACTAATTTATTAGCTTATGGTTCATTTTTAAAACCTAAACCCAATGCGTATAGGAAAGAAATGCACTTATCATAAAAAATGTCAGGAATAACCCAACAACATCAGTAGAAAAATTGAAGAACAAACAACAATTCCGAAATCTACTGCACATTTAGTACTAAAAAAACATCGCTTCCACCCCTACAAACCTCGGATAGTTCAGGGTCTTCATGGAAATTATTTTGTTCGGCGAACTACGTTTTGTGAATGGTTTAGTAATAAATGTCAGGAAATTCCACAATTTCACTTTCAAGTTGTTTGGACTGATGAAGCACGCTTTACAAACTGCGGAATATTTAATAAACATAACTACCACCACTGGAGTACAGAAAATCCACACAATTTAGAAGAAAGACGATTTGGATTTAATGTATGGTGTGGCATTATAGGTAATTTGGAATACCATCTTATTGTTAGGGTCTCATAAATTAATTTAGCCTCTTGTATTTTAGATAAACACTAAATCGGTCCATTCATTTTTGAAGAAACATTAACTGGCCATAGATATTTACAACTATTACAAGAACAAGTTATTCCAGCTATTAGAAACATCTTTCCACCTAATGAATTCCGAAACATTTGGTTTCAACAAGATGGGTGTCCAGCCCATAGTACCAGAGAAGCGATGGACGATCTTACAGCTACGTTCGGCAATAAAATTATAGCTAATAATAGTCGTATTGCTTGGCCGGCGAGGTCGTTCGTTGCTATGGGTTCACCTATTTCCAGTGTCATTGCACAAATGACCCTGGAAGAGCTGGAAAACTCAATAATATCAAATTTGGACTCTCCACTACCATTTTTTTTCAGGTACGTGGATGACTGTATTACTTCCATCCCTAAAGACAAAACCGAACATATCCTAAACGCATTTTACAGTTTTCATAACAAACTTCAATTTACAATAGAAAAAGAAAAAAACAACCAAATTAACTTTTTAGACATGACGTTACACCGACAAAACAACAAAATAAAAACTGAATGGTTCACGAAAGAAACGTGGTCAGGTAGATACCTTAATTATTTTTCCCAGCATCCCTTATCCCAAAAAAAATCTGTAATAATAGGGCTTGCGGATAGAGCGATAAACCTGAGTGACCATCCATATATGGACAAAGCAATAAAAAAAGCTAAAGACATATTAAAAAAAAAACAGTTATCCTGAGAAACTAATAAATATTATTTTTAATTCAAGAAAAAAGAAAAACATCACAAAACAAACCATGCAACAACAAAAAAAACAAAAACAATCCATTCTTATCGTTGCCATACATACAAGGTTTATCCGAAGGTTTCCAATCGATTCTTAAAAAACACGAAGTTATAGTGTGTCACAAAGGATATAATTTAATTAAAAAAAAATTCTCCAAATTAAAAACCGAAACTCCCAAAAACCAGAAAACTCATGTAATTTATGAAATACCATGTAATGATTGTCAAACATTGGACAAACTGTACAATATCTACAAAACAGGCTCAACGGACACAAATATGATAAAAAAAAATAAGACAGCACTGACTATACATGAGAAAGAGAATAAACACAATTTTGACTTTCCCAACACTAAAATTCTGGCTACCGAAAATCATAAAAAAAAAGAGAATTTTTGGAAATGATATATATCAAGAAAAATCCACACTCGATCAACGACAAGACTGACATAAAAAATTTAAGTAAAATATACCACAACCTCTTAATTAATTAACACTACAAAAAAGGTTGTTTATATTTCATACATACCACCGATATCGCTTTGTTTGATAGAATGAAGAACTGCTGTGTACGTCCTTATTTACACGTGTGTTTGTCAGTTTTATTGTATAAAATCTTAAATTAAATAATGTTGGTTGTACGATATATGTGTTAAAAGGCAAATGAAACAAAATAAAGGATATGCGTACACGAAATTTCCAATCCTGGTAAGTTTAGGAAAACTAATATTATTACCATATATTATGACTCCATATATGCTTTAATTTTAGAAAGAATCACTGATGAAGACCATTGTTGTGGTCGAAACTAGAGGGTGATTCTTCATGACAAAATAAGAGTAGAGCTTCATATAAATTTTATTCAAAATGTCATTCGTTTTCCAGTTACAAGCTGACAAAGTTCACTTTTTTATTTTTTGTTTTTTAAATTGTTTGGTTACGGAAAAACCGATTCGACTAATATTTGACACATAGACTAAGTCGATTGCGCTTCATCATTTTATTAACAATTCACATTGATTGTGTGCCGCTAGAGAGCACTTTACCTACATTGAAAATTGTTTTTGTCATAATTTTTTAGTTTTGACAGCTACACTAGTTTTTAGTATGTTTTCTCAAAGACTGATGCAAAGCCTTTAAAAAAGGTGCTCTTCATTTTACTCGCTAAATCCGGCCGTTTAGACGTAAATCACTCTTAAAAATTAAATGGTAAATTAATTTTTCTCATGTCATTACCACCAGCTACCAGGTAAGTAGCTATCAAAGTATACTAGAGCTGTCAGTTTAACATGAAATAAATTCGCTTTTTAAACTAATTTACAATAAACTTAAAATAATAATGGCTAGTCATCAGTATTCAAATCTCGAATATTGTGTTTACGTTTAATGGCTAAAAATTAATAAAACATTACTAAACAAACTAAAAACGGTTCTCAAAATGTCCCCCATTTTCTTCAATACATTTCCTAATACTCTTCAAAAATGTCGGCTAACTCGATGAAAAATTCCCGGTGTTTCTTTAATAATTTGGCAATTTTTGGATTATCTTTAAACGAAGATCCTCGACGTCAATGACTGGAGTATCGTACATCAATTGCTTCAAATGACCCCAGAAGAAAAAATCCATAGGATTAAGGTCTGGTGACCTCGCTGCCCATTCCAATGGTCCATTTCGTCCTATCCATCGCTCAGGATACGCTTCATTTAAATACTGCCGTACACGTATACTAAAGTGGGGCGGAGCTCCGTCTTGGAGCAACCACATGTTGGCCCTTATTTCCAATGGCACATCTTCCAGATACAATGGGAGACGATTTTGGATAAAATCTAGGTATACCTCACCAGTTAATGGCCCTTCAAAGAAATTGGGACCAATAAGGTAATCTCCTATTATCCCTGCCCACACATTCAGTGAAAATCTGCGCTGTTTCGTTTCTACCACGTTGTGTGGGTTCTCGTAAGCATATGTGTGAATGTTATGTAGATTTGTTATGCCATCACGCGTGAAACCAGCTTCGTCAGTGAATAATATGTGGCCAATTAGTCGATTATTGCGTTCATACTTAGCTAGGATCTGATTGCACATTTCCAACCGTCTCGGCCGATCATCGTCATAAAGAGCCTGCACCTTTTGCGAATGAAATGGATAGAGTTGTTCTTCTCTTAGTACCCTCCATGAACCAGCTTGACTGAGCCCTATTTCATTCCCAATTTTTCTAGTACTAGTGCCTGGATTATCTTCAATAATTTCAAATACTCTTTCTTCTTGCTGCACATTTCTAGCATTCCCAGGTCTTCCCCTATTTCCATTATAACTTTTGAAGGAACCATATTCCGCAAGCTTCCTGTGCGCACTGGAAAATGTTTGAGCATGGGGGATATTTCTTCCTGGATAATTCTCCATATAATATCTTCTTGCCAACTCTGCATTACCATTTGTTTTTCCATAACAAAAATGGATATCACAATATTCGATATTTGAATACTGATGATTAGCCATTATTATTTTAAGTTTATTGTAAATTAGTTTAAAAAGCGAATTTATTTCATGTTAAACTGACAGCTTTAGTATACTTTGATAGCTACTTACCTGGTAGCTGGTGGTAATGACATGAGAATAATTAATTTTTAAGAGTGATTTACGTCTAAACGGTCGGATTTAGCGAGTTAAATGAAGAGCACCTTTTTTAAAGGCTTTGCATCAGTCTTTGAGAAAACATACTAAAAACTAGTGTAGCTGTCAAAACTAAAAAAATTATGACAAAAAACAATTTTCAATGTAGCTAAAGTGCCCTCTAGCGGCACACAATCAATGTGAATTGTTACTAAAATGATGAAGCGCAATCGACTTAGTCTATGTGTCAAATATTAGTCGAATCGGTTTTTCCGTAACCAAACAATTTAAAAAACAAAAAATACAAAAGAGAACTTTATCGGCTTGTAACTCGAAAACGAATGACATTTTGAATAAAATTTATATGAAGCTCTACCATTATTTTGTCATGAAGAATCGCCCTCTTAAATTTCGTGATCGATTTTTGAATCACCCTGTATATTGTCACGACTAACAACCATCCGAACGTTTTTGTGCTACCCTATAGAACTAGCCGCCGCGCCGCGCCGTGCCGCTCGCTTCTCTGTCTGTATGAATCATCGCCCGGCCGGCCGCGAAGTTTCAGGATCGCTGGAATTATCTCGATGGCCTCGTCGAGATCATATAGAATGGCCTCGGAATACTTCCCGAATATTCGTGATAGATTTGAGATTATATATAAGCAGACCTAAGGCGAATGTTAGTCAGTTCAGTTCAGTTAATCATTGAGTGTTGAATAGATATTAGTTGTAAAGTTATAAGAGTAGTTTAGAGTGAAATTGTATACAGTGGTAGTGAATAAAGAGAGTATTAGCTGAAAATAGCAGAGTTGTAACTCGGGTAAGTAAGTGACTTACAACTCCTCAGCCTACTGATAACAGTTACAGAATTAATAAAAACTTTTTGTTTGTGCTGTTGCAAGTTCAAAAAATGTACCCAATACTTTTGTAAATATAACTTATCTTAATTTAAAGAAATGGAGTACTATTAATAATAACAAGAAGTTGCTGAAACTAGTATAATAAGAAATGTCTATTTGAGAACCGCTGAAAACGTCGTACAATATATATTTTTGTTTTACCTATCAAAAACCTCTGCTACGCCTTTTCAATAACCTCCAAACCAGGCGGGTGTAAGCTCAAAGTGCTTTATTTAGGTTAAAAATTGACACATCAACTTCTTAACATGATAAATGAAATACAGGGGTATATTTTTCTCTCAACGCACCCTCACTAAAGGAAACTAATTATTTAAATAAAATCCCAATAAACTATTGAGATTCCTTTATCAATAAATCGTAGAAGAAATATAAGTACCTAATACTTATATATTTTATGATGAAAGCTTTCAGATATTATTATCGACAAGGCTGACAGGAAGTAGGAAAAACCACTCAGTCAGATTCAAATATGAAACTTTCCACTTCAAGTTTTTTATAGTGTAGTCGCAGAGTCGCTTCCTTTCAAGCCACTTCATAGTTTGAGCAGTTTATAAATATGGTGCCCAACTGTCATCGGCTCTGTCGGAATCGGTCCCTTGAACATCAAAGGTGCCGACGCTTTATGTCGCTACTCGTTGGTTTGTTATACTCTGACTATAATCTGATTTTCGCCAATTTTTATTCGATTCTAAAGACCGTCAAAAGATGTCCAGAAAATTTCATCAGAATTTTTAAATTTTTTCGACAGTTGTCGTGCATCAAAGCAAAACTTTGGAAAATTCTACTTGTGACGTAATAATTCGGAAATGGGAAATCGGATTGCCAAAAATAGATAACCATCGGTAGCCCCCAATGTTGCCTAGATACAATTATTCGTAAAATGCAACGCTCCTAAAGATGTTTCACTTCAAAAATCCAAATCCAGATCTGCCGACCTTCAGCACGTCATCCGAGGTGAGATATGTTGTATGAAATGTGCATGATCGTAATGTGAGAACTCTGATATTTGGCTTTAAAAATATCAAAATTGCGAACACTAAGTTTAAGTTAAGTAACTGTATGGGTATGGTATAAGCTGTGTAATGTGGCGACCACTGTTGTTAAGTTGGCGCCGTTGCCTAACAACTAATGGTGTCGAGGCGGTCCAATCAGTAGGGTAACGTAACACCTTAAGCAATAGCATTAGGCTCTAAAGCACCAATTGCGTTTGCCTCTTCCCTCAATCTATGACAGCGACATTTTAACTGAAAAATTTACCTGTTTATTCTTCAGATGGCTGTTAACTTGTGAACATAGTAAATAGATGATTTTGGGTGCAATACATATTCACATAATGTGTTAGTGATAAAATTCTACTTTTTGTTAACTCAAACTAATCAGAAAAAAACGTAGCAGTAAGTAGGGAAATAATTCGTGTTCTGCGCCCTCCGCCGCGGAGGAGGCGGCGCGTGACAGGTATCCGGTATGTTTTTGGATTTTCGGCGACTTACACTGCTTAAACACCTTTTTAGACAGCTTTTAAACAACCTAGACAGCTTTCTACAAAAGCGGCAAACCCATAAAAGAGCATGATCCACCAGCTAAGGCTCGTTGTGCATTATTTATACTAAAACCAAAAACAGTTGCAGCGTCATTAAATAGCGATGAATCCAAATTTGCTTACCAACTTATTAAGTAGATAAAGATAGTAGCCAAAATGCGGTCCGAAAATTAGGCTCAAACCATAAAATTCTTGGTAAGTAAACAGTAAAAATATCAACCTGGTAAAGTCATTTCAGGTGTGGTAAAAAAACAAGTAGTGTTATTGTTAACACTCGGATCAATATAATTTACCGCGTTTTTACACTCATACAAGACCAAAGTTTTTGCATAAAAAAAAACCTAAACGCGTGTGACCGAAAAAGCAAGCGGCAAACATTTCATTTCGTGGGACGCTGCTTGCACCTGCAAATTGAAGTAAGCTCTTTTCTTGTGGACAAAATATAACAATAATGTCGGTTATGTTTAAATTAGAATATAAAAATAAATCGAAATTTTGTAAGGTGCCTAATGAGAGTGCCTGCTATGAGGATCTGCTTAAATTGGGTAAATATATTATCGAAATGTAATAGAAACCTTACTTGAAATAAGTACGCCATTTTTAATAAAATTTAAGTTAGGTACTTATATTGGTACAGCTTCCCATTAAGCTTTTAAATTATTCCGATATAAGCTTATAATTTAATGTATTCCTTTTTTTATATTATTATTAAATAATTATCTTAGGCACCTATCTAACTTTTTATATGAATTTGAGCCTGTCTAATCTATCTAACTTTTTATACGAATTTGAGCATACAAATGTTATCATAATTGGCCCTCCATATATGGCTCAAAAAGCTGCTTTAAATAATAACATATACCAATTTAACTTCGCAATAAAAAAAGACAGTGCAGAGAGCATATAATCATTGTTGGTTTCTGCCATATGATAGTTTTGTCACCAATAACGATCGAGATTCAAAGTTTTCATACTACAGTAAACTTAAACTGATAAAGTATATTGCTGCTAATATATTTTCCTTGAGTTCAAATTCAACCACAGACATCAATGCTGAAAGCCATGACACCTAAAAGATTGGGAAAAGACCAGTCAATTGCTGAAGCAGCAGCAACAGGGGATAGTGGTAATTATGACTTAGAACAACGCCTAGTAAGTCTGCTGGAGGGAAAAGACCAGTGGGCTCCAATGATCTGCACTAATATAATTAACTCCAAATATAAGGGCTATTCAAAAATTTTTTGCCTGGGTTGCCAATCTAAAAAAGGAAAGTAACAAGTCGCAATAGCTCAAACAACGATGATTACCGTCATCTTCGGATATTATGGAATATATGGAATGTCATAATGGAATTAGATATATTATTGGATGAAGTACAGTCAACATTGTTGTTTGTCACTAAGTACTGGCTTAAGGGTGCGGATATTGAAGCAATACACCTTGACAATTTTGGCTTGGTGTCATATTCTTCTCGTGCTAACCGAAGAGGTGGAGGCACAGCAATATATCTGAGGATCAGGCTACAAAGAGCTTGCGGGTTGCTGATCGCTGCTTGGATGAACATTTTGAGTGTTGCGCTAGTGAGTTTGAATTTAGAAATTGTATATGTTTATGTATCTGTGTATATCGATCTCCATCCAGTGTGTTCCTGGATTTCTTAAATAAATTGTCTGAGATATTGGAGGCAACCTTTTCTCCAAAGAAATACTTAATTTTAGCTGGTGATTTTAATGTAAAGTTTAATGTCAATAACACCGAGTCTGATTCAATTGTCTCCCTTTGCCAAAGCTACGGTCTGATGCCACATGTCGTCGGTCTAACTAGGAACAATGAGTCGGGTGGGACACAAATTGATAACATATTTAGTAATTTTCCTCCTAATGTTGCTCAGTTTGAAAGTCTTGATTGTAATTTATCGGATCACTATGCCCAAATTTTAAATGTAAATTTGTTGCTTGGAGGGCGACAGCGGTTCGTCAAACGAAGATTTTACACAAATTATGGTATTTTAAGACTTCGAAATGCTCTGATCAGCGAGAGGTGGACGGAGGTGAATGCGGTGAGTGTGAGTGATGCTGATGGAAAGTATGAAATATTTGGAAACATCTTCAATTATTATTTTAATTTATTTTTTCTTTTGAAGACCTCTAGAGTAAGGGACAAAACGAAGAATTCGGTAACTCCTGAAATCAGGAAATTTTCTGAGTATCTTAGAGACCTGTACAACATTGCTAAAAATTCTGGCAATTCTAATATTTTAAAACAGTATAAGAAGGAAAGGAAAATGTATAGAAAACGAATTTCTGTGTTGAGATAGAATCACCACAATGATATAATTCAACTTTCTCGGAATAAGGTTATGGCTGTTTGGGGGATTTTTAATGAACTTACGAATAAGATGCATCAAAACTTATACATCAGGCTTGAAACATCTAAGGGAATAGTCGAAGAACCTGATTTGGTTTGAGAATTGTTTAGTGAGGCGTTTCTTTTGAATCCTACCCGATCAAGTAACCAATCCTACCAGAAGTAGTTCTTACACCTGTTGATGTTTGTGAGGTCTCTGACATTATAAGGCGTCTACCTAATAAGCGGTCGGCTGGCTTGGATGGAGTACCAGTGTTTCTCTTAAGAAAAGTTGCTGATTTGGTTGCTGAACCCTTGACTGGCATAATTAATACATGTTTCCTAACGGGTGTTTTTTCCAGTTCTTTGAAAAAAGGCATATTTTACGCAACTTGGAGTTTTAACAGCACCTTCCCTTTATTTTCTTGCACTGGTTTTGTTTGTGAAGAAACATCCTGATCTATTTCTGATCAACAGTTGACCAACGGTTGGTACTAGAGCGGAGAATTGCCTTAACATACCTGAACATCGAACAACGTTTTTCGACAGAGGACCACGATATAGAGTCATTAGAGCATTTTTGAAGCTACCATCAGAAATAAGAAATATAACAAAATTTGACAGATTTAAACAACATGTTATAAAAGAAGGAAGGTTGCCTCTACTCATTTGATTTCTAATCTTTATCATTGTATTGGTTTGTGTGTTGCGACATTGTGATTTAATTTGTTTTGTATATTGTAATCTTTATTGTAGATTGTATTTTTCTGTAATTGGAATTTTAAGTGTAAGTGTTATTAAGTTGACGGCGCCTTGTCGATATTCGAATGTATGGCTTGAAGAAATAAATAAATAAATAAATAAATAGGTCATAGGTAAAATTATAGTACCTATAATGTAAAATATAGAGAATTTTTGGCGGGATAAAAACAATAATACCACAGTTTATTTAAATATTATACCTTCCTATATAATGCCGTGCGTATAATTATTATGTCTATGAAAAAGAAATTTCATGATCTGATAATATTCTATAAGTATGAGAAATGTTGATTTATGCAATAAGTAGTTTTTATAGAACATTAGTTATTTGTTTTACTAGGCAGCAAAGTAGTAGATTGACTGCCGCGGCTGATAGTTCATAGCCGAGCGTAGCGAGGCTAGGAATTCAGCTAAGGCAGTCAATCTACTTTGCTGCCGAGTTGAACATATAATTTTTTCTCCGATTGTTTATAATGATATATGTATATTGTATATTTGCAAATTATTACAATTGCCACAATCTTTTTATTTTTCCTGTAATGATAAATTTAGACAAAATTTGATAGAAATCGCAATTGTTGGAACGGTTGGTTGCTATGGAAATGGATATGTCCATAATAATTATAGTTTGACAACTTATGTCAAACGTTTTATTCCCATGGAGACTAATCACTTTGCTGCCTAGGCAGCAAAGTACTTACTTTGCTGCCTGGACAGGAAAAGTAATACTTTGCTGATTGATATGTGTCTGCAAAATTAATATTTGCTGTCAATCGGAGTAAAACATTATTTCCCTCATTATTGTAACTATATTATGGAGTGTCCAAGAAATGTATGGAAATAAGGCATATCTCGGTTTAGAATGAAATGATAAGAATATCTTTTTATCCTGTTTTTGAAAAAAATTTGTCACGTATCAGCATAGTAATGTATACTTTGGTATCAGCGACGCTGCTGTATATTTTAATTCTTACAGATGGGCAAACTTGTATATTTTAATTTTGATTTAAAAGCCCATGATTCTTCATATCGTGAGGCCAATATCTGATTTCTTAAAATTCACTTGAGATCATAGGGGTGCCCAGACTTTTTATTAAGATGGGAGATATAGGGGTGTATTAAACTAAAAGAAGAAAACACTTTATTTTCTTACACAAAAAATATAATATATGCAAAAGTTATGCTTTTTGGCAAACATATATTAATGTACATATGTATGTTTCCTCAGCTGCTATATATGTAAGGGTTCTTAAATTCATTGGTAGTTAAATGACAATGCGATTTTTTTTCTTGTTTTAAAATACATATAAAAAATATTAATTATAAAATAGAAAAATTTGTTAATTTTTTTAAATTTCAGGATGGGCACGCCACGCCTATGCCTGAAGTCTTTTTTATATTTGTTTCTGTAGAAAGTATAATATCAATTTATATAAATAATGACGTCTCTCTTTAACGTTTTTATTTTAGAGTTTAGAAAAAACGTTAAATGGGTCATTATCGTGAAAGTTGTTCAAATCGATTTATATTTAAAAAAAAATAAAAACATATATCTTATAATATCTGCAGCAATTTCGGGAAAAGCAATTAAAGACATGTTTGGTAATAAATATGGTCAAACACTTTACCTATTGTTTTTCAAAATATTAAGGATTTTTAAAAATCATGAATCACGGAGGTGATAACTTTTCACGGATGTGAGAATTACTCCATATATTTACGATTTCATGTTAGATTAGTATTTTGGTTTGTAATATTCCATAGACGGTAAACATAATTAAAACTAATAAACACCCTTAAAAGGGGTAAAAAAGGAACATGTTACCATTAACAACAAAACAACAAAATGCTAACTTCTTTCACATAAAATAACTAGTTTATGTTTTATTATTTAACACTCTTAAAAATGGTAAGAAAGGAACATGTAACCATTAATAAAAAAATACAATTTTCTTTCTTATTAACACATAAAATACTTGACGAGGTGATGATTGAATATAAATTCCGGATTGTCTCTTGGTGATACTAGAATCAGGTTTTCGGTGTAAAAATCTAGCTAGAGGCAGATTTTCCTCTTCGTCTTCCGACGATGTAGTGTGGCTACTCAGAAAATTATTTTCTTTCATAAATCTTCTGTGTAAATACTTAAGTATGTAATTTAGTATCCGTTTCTGTTTCTTAACATGTTTTTTTTTTGTAACATAATCGTTTTTGCCAGGACAGAGCCTACTGCACTCATCTTTTTCTAGGAAATGTATTATTTGTTGCCTGATGAATTCCTGTTTTATTAATCTGGATCTAGATTTATTTTTTTCTGAAGTGAAGAGAGATGTGGTGTTCTTTAAATAACTTTTTTGTTTTTAATTTTTGATAACATTTCCGGAAATGCTTTTCCAAAATGTTCTTTTTTGTGCAGGTTTTGATAGAAGCTGATAATTTTCTGTTAACTGTTTCTGTATAACTTCGGAAAATAATAGTTCGAAGAAACAGTTTGTCCCTCAATTAGTGCTTCAACTTTTTTTCCAGGCGATTCTACATTTTTACACAACCTATTTTTTACTCTTTTTAGTCACATTCTGTATTTTTCTTTTTTTCTTTTCTCCTTTTTCAGTTTATCTTTTAATACACTTATTTCTCTATTTAGAGCCTTTCTGTGTTTTCTTCTTCGTAACTTGCCCTGCCTTTTCTTCCATCATTTCTTGAAGTTTTTTGTCATATGGGTCAGCTATCAGTTCTTCAGGAGTTGGTGTTGGAGCAATACCTCCTAGGAGATATTTTATTTATTTATTTATTTATTTATTTATTTATTTATTTGTTTATTAAATACCACAAACAATAGCCAAAGTGGCTGGTGGGTGTACATAAACATACCTATTTAAAATAAATCATACAATCACAAAAAAATAAAAAATTTACATAATATCTTACAAAGTATCACACTATGCCTTCTACAATACTTAAAACATTTTTACAATAATGTGAGTAAATTTAACTTTATACTACATTAATATTAATTTTATTCATGAAGGAGTAGAGACTGGGGAAACCATCATGGAATATAGATTTGTCCAAAAGGTTCCCCAGCCTCACTCCCACACTCAATGGTGAGTAAAATTCTATATTAGTTCTAGTCCTTGGGGGATCAATCGTAAATTCATGATCATTTCTGCCTATATAGGTAGGTGGATGCAGTGCACTTTGCAAAGCAAACAAGGATGGAACACCATACTGTACCTTGTGCATCAACAGCCTTAGATAATTTTCTCTGCATTGATGCAAAGTAGGCAATTTTAAATTATTTAATGCCAGAGAAGGGCTGAAATCTCTTCCAAAGTTCAGATAAACCCAACGTACAGCTCTCCTCTGGACCATTTCCACCTCATTTCTAAGGTCTAACTGGTTTGGATGCCACACTGTAGGACAGTATTCAAGAAAAGGCCGAACATAAGTTACATAGGCCTTTGCTCGAGCCCCCCTAGAAGCTTTCTTTAAATTCCTCATAACGAATCCTAAAATTCGGTATGCATCTCTAACCAGACTGTCGATATGGGATTCCCAGTGAAGATTAGGTGAGAGTTCATATCCCAAATATTTTAGAGTATTTACTGAGGCAATAACATTGTTAGAGATCTTATACTCAAAATGGACCTTCTTTTTGCCAAATGAAATAAATTGGCTTTTAGAGATATTTAGCTTCATGGCATTTGATAGAAGCCATGCTTCGATTTGTAAAAGGTCATTTTGAAGACACATTGCGTCGGTGTGATCCTTGATTGTCCTATAGATCAAGCAGTCATCAGCAAAAAGCATCACCGTAGAATTCACTGCAAGTGGCAAATCATGTATGTAAATTAAAAAGGCCAAAGGACCAATAACACTCCCCTGTGGGACACCTGATGAGACTTCTCTCTGTGTTGAAAGAGGTCCATCCACCAATACACATTGGGATCTACACTGAAGATAATTTTTGAACCACAAAATAACCCTTTTATCAATATTTAAGTTGGAAAATTTAGCCATCAACTTATCATGAGGCACCACATCAAATGCCTTTTTAAAATCCAATGCAATAGCATCAACCTGGCAATTAGTCTCAAGTGACTGAATTAAATCATGTGTGAGGGAAAGAAGGGCTGTTTCACAAGAGTATGAGGGTCTAAAGCCATATTGCCTATTATAGAAAAAATTTGATTGATCTAGTTGCTCTCTTATATATTATCTGCACAATTAAAACCTCAAAAATAGGATCAACATGAATTATACCAGCTTTAAACAAACTATTTACATAAATACATACCACGCCGCCACGAGACTCTCTGTCCCGCCTAAAAATATGATAGCCAACAATGCTATATTCGTTATCACAGTCTGTAGGGGTCAACCATGACTCTGTAACAATGACAATATCAGGAACATGTATTTCCATCAAGGATGTAAATTCCAAAAACTTGTTTCGCAGACTTCTGGCATTCACTAGTAAGACTACTAGTTGCGCGGCTGGCGTCTTGAGTTCTGCCATGTGTGGCTCTTCACAAATTTCTTTCTTCCAAAAAAAAAATGATTTTTGTGGGGTTGGCGATATTGAAACTCACGAATAGACACACCACTGGGCCAAAGATCAGGATCGCAGAGTTTTCCAAAATCATCAGCTCTAACACCAACTTTAAATGTTGTAAATTCATTATTTTTGACTAAACGTCACAAACTAAGTCATCAATGCTTGTTATACTTTTTGCAAAATCAGAAATAATATTAGTGTCTGTGTTGGGTGATGGCTTACCAATATGAAGCCACTTTCTAGGCTCAAATGACTTAATAGCAGAAACATTATCGGGAAACTGTGTTCTAGTACCTACAAATCTAATTCTAGCCCTATTTTGGATCTCATTCTTGTCACCGAACTTCGTATTTGTTTGCACTTGATTTGTATTTGAGTATTGGTTGGAGATGGTGAGTTTTCTTGTAATCTAATTTCGAGCTGACGTAGTTTTTTTTAATATAGTCAAGTTTACTTCTATTTCGCCAATCTTTACTTTGATTTCGTTTTTCTCTGTCTATCATTTGTTCAATTGTTTTAATTTTCCCTGCTACTTTTCTCGGGTAATATCGCTCTCGTTCTTTACGCTGGATCTTGTCGCCTAGATTCACGTAGCCTGCTCATTGCCTCGCGCTGCTTTCTTTTCTGTTCTTCGGGATTAGCTTCTTTATTTGCATTGCTTTTTTCTTTTGAGGGAGCTATATACTAAAAAAAAATGATAATATATATTGTAATTTAGTAAACTTTCACATTTTCCCACCCCCGTGAAATAAGGCTCACCTCCGTGAACAGCTAGCTTCACGGATTTGAGATTCACGGAAGTGAGGAATTTCCGTATTTTTATTTAATAACTTTCTGTCCAAATGCCCTAAGGTGATAGTTTTTTAAACAAGTTAAGTGGGGATAAAATGTCACCTATTAACACAAAAATTACGTGTTTTTTTTACTTACTTACCAAAAAAATACAATTCAAGGATGTGAGAATAGCAAAGGTCCACGTGGGTTCACTAAACTATAATTTAAAAACAATAAGTTCATTCACCTTAAATCGCTAAAACCAACTGAACGAAAGGGGGTTGTGATACATCAAAACCACGCTAAAAACTTAAACGACGCCACAAACTACAAAGTTTGTCATCTATGAGTAGAAAACAGCACCAAAACATACTTCACAGAGGTGATATTTAGATTTCGGGACAATGGTTAAGGCTTAACCCAGTAAATTTTCGGAATTTTTAAAAGAAAATTCTATTGATATTTTTATTACGAATAATTTTTCTGAACATGTAAGAAAAAATTTCCACAATTTTGAACTTTATTGGTAGATTTTATGTAGTCTAAATCCGGCGATGGTAAAAAAGAACAGTCACGGAGGTGAGGTTTTCAGATGTTTTTTGGCTATAAAAAAAATTCAAACATTTTCAACGCAACGCTTTTAATAGTTATAAATAATCCTTGGCTTTTAAGGGATTAACCCAATATCAACAGTTTGATTTGTCATATTTCACACAATTTTTTAGACGTGTACATTAGATTTTTAACTTTCATGAGAACCACCCAAATACGAAAGTTATTGTATACCTACAATTAAGGTCAAAAGACGGATAATCTAAAAGTATTTTCCTCTATACAGGGTGTTCCAGACTGATTTAGCCAGGCTCTAGCTTCTAAACCGTTTGAGATATTGAGTTGGAAAAAATCCTGACCCTCTTTGGTGTAAGAATGAACAATTAATATATAACTCGTCATTTTCTTTCTTTTATATTGTTCCAAAGCATTAGTTGTTTAGTGTTCTAAGTATTCATATATTTAATAGGTTATTTGTTTTATTAAGCTTAAAAGTGAGGTACATTAAAAGTACATAAATATGTTTAATTTACTAAGTTGTTAAACTAGTTTATTTTGCTGAAGCTCTGTTGACTTCAATCCGTGATTGCAAGCTAGAATTTGATTCTAGAGGGAGCAGAAGGCAATGCATGAATTACTATGCCTTATGCTAATAAGATGTTGGGTCGGAAATTTCACCATGTCCTAATTGAATTAAAATTTGTATCTAAAAATTGGGACCCCTTAAAGAGTGGATCATTTTCTGAATATTCATATTTGCCAAGCTTGTATTATTACTTGTAAATATTGGAATTCGTGACATACCTGAATGCTTAGAAACGCTATATTAGCAGAAAGCCATACTATATATAGATGAAGTATGGACAATGTAAATGGGAAGACAACTGGGCTGGATGATCTAGTACCAAAGTAACTCAAACTACTAGTGTGTCTGAATAATTACAGATGTGTTCCAAGCAAATATTTATGGTATTGTTATTGATAGCAATCATACTGTATAATTAATTAGTTTGAAGAGCGATCCACCGATCTGGCTAGCCATGAGAAATTATATCACTAATTATGTTTAACAAACTGTCTAGTATCGTATGGGACAAAAGCCAAAGGTTGCTAATCATAAAAATCAAAATCGAAAACACTGAGACTACCAAAATTTTCTGTAATCATTTACAAATATATCTGAAGAAGGAAAAAGTACTTTTATTATTTGAATGAATTTTTATCTATTCAACATTCACATTCACATTCTGATACTCAGCCGTAGGTACTAAACATGTCAAAGAAATGGGTAGTGTAAAAATATTGCCACACCATCCCACATTGATCAGCATCAGCATAATTATTAGGCGATACGCGCTAATAGGTATACCAGCTTAATTAGTGTAAACGTTAAGTTTAATTTTATAATAGCAATTACGTACTTTAAATGTCCCGAGTTAAGTAGATATTATAAGTAAATCGTACATTAAAAGATGGTACCTACTGGGAATTACCCGGTGTTATACTTTCTCGTCGCGGTTCACAAATTGTTTCTTGGATGTGGCCGTCAAATTAGGTTTTAACTACCAGTTCGCCTTCCCGTATTCTCGCTTTTACTTCCTGACATATATCACATCGAAGTTCCGCACAAAGTACCCCAGGTGTATATTTCTATAATACTAGAGCTTCTATTAAAATATCATACAATTGTGAAGTTCTCGGTGGGACACACAAATATTTTAGTTTAGAATACTAGCTTCAGTCAGACGTCAAATAGTCTTTGTCTTCCAGTTCCTATGGCCTAGGATGTAATAATTATTATCTTGTGATAGCAATATCTAAACTACATACAATTTTGTAATGCCATAAAAAAAACTTATTAAATTAAAATATACAAAGAGATTTGATTTGATTTGTTTGTGTCCTTTATACTTTTAAAAAAATGTTTTGTGAATTTTGTCGGATTTAGGACAAATTTAGCTTAAACCCTTGAAAACTGATACTCTAACATCAACAAATAATATGATCCAGAGATTGGGAGAGACCTAAAACAAGAACTAAGGCAGTGCAGTGAAGGCAGTGAGTGCTAGCACTTTGGCCGATTAAGAACCATGTATATAGATAGAGTGGTCATAGTTTACCTATGTGTGGTTGTTTTGTGTGAAATCATGTCGACATGTGAATAATAGTTTATATTGTTAATAAAGTCCATGGCAGGAGTTTTGATGGTATACCAGAGCTTATTGCCGTTGGGCAAGGTATTACCAGGTTGTGGTCGATTGTGTAGCAATGACCGGGATGCCCTCTGTTTTGTGCGCGATGCCTTCGAGTTGGTCTTGTGAGTGTGAGGGCGCCTCACTTGTCTTCTCGAATTGACAAACTTGGGTTCTAAGATCTCGGTATGTGTTATCTTAGTTTCCGGGTGCTGATGTGCTTACTGTTTAGCGGCAGTGGAGCGTCTGGGGTAGCCCAAACTATTTCAGGTGACACTAGCTCGTCGTCGAAGAAAGAAGGTATATGTCTCACATTATATAATAATATAGTATTGTGTAAATTGATGGTTATTGGCATGAAGCAAGGGGACAGAGGTTACTATTGATCAGTCAGTACAGTAATTGGTTAATATTTTTGTTTCATGGTCACCTCAATCTCTGGCTATATACCGAGTGGAGCTCGCTGAATGAATTGCATTGTCAATACTCACGTAAGTGTGATCACATAAAACACTAATTTTACATGTATGTATCGTGAATAACTAGTAATATAATTATAAACATTTTCCTAAATAGTCCATTTAGAACAACACATATATTGTTCAAATTACATAAAACAAATGCTTAAAATTAAAAAACTTCAGTAGATTCTGCCAGTGGCAGTCTAAAGTTCTTGGCCTGTTATGGACTTGCATAGCAAGGACTGTTATGAACGACTTGAAAATCTGAAACTTAAAAGGATTGCACGTCAAATACTGTTTTGTATTTTAAAAATAATGTACGAATCAGAATGTACAACATAATATATAATAGAAAAAGTACTTACAATCAAAATTAAAGTCCGCACAGCATCTATGGGAAATCCTCTTCGTCATCATCCTCGTTTTCAGCGGGTTGCATTAAGTTGCTGCAAGACTGTCCCTGGCTCCCTGGCATTGTCCCCATAAACTCGAGCAGTTTAACCCGGACTTTCTACAGCTACAAAGCTTCCTACAATCAGCCTTACAATTGCAGAATTACATTTTGGGAATAAATTCCGGAGCTATTGGTTTATTATACTCCATCCCCAAGACGTAGGCTCTAACTCATTTCCCAGCCATTCCCTTGCATTGTCCACATAAACTCGAGCAGTTTAGCCCGGCGCCATAAAGACCTAAGAGAAACTTTTTCCCGGCAGTGGTGCTGTCATTTCTCTCTGCGTTGGGATTTAGAAAAACGGTTACATTATCCTGTAAGTCCGGTCGCTTCTGTCTATATGTGGACAATTTACCTTTTTTATAAATTGCGGAAGTGATATCGCAACCAGAAACTGCATGGCAAAATAAAATAGATTGCGTCATAAGGCCTATCTTGTTCTGTAGTTCACTTATGATGGCTGTTGTTTTGTTAGGTTTTGCAGCGCTGCCGGGCCCCAACATATAAACATTGTCCATTTTAACTTTAAATAAGAGTAACACCATTAAATCAGTGTCTTCACCAACCAATGTCATTTATCTATATTTCTTTTTTCTATCATCAATGTATCTGCATCGCCCTCCGCATGAAAAACTTCAATACCAGCTGGTTTTAGATCATGGTTTTTT
Organism: Pissodes strobi; assembly: GCA_016904865.1. Lineage (NCBI taxonomy): Eukaryota > Metazoa > Arthropoda > Insecta > Coleoptera > Curculionidae > Pissodes > Pissodes strobi. The sequence continues at coordinate 23,409 of JAEQML010055385.1, forward strand.
ATTGTTTTTATTGGTTAATGGTTGCCATAATATCATCAGAAAACAAGATGTCAGAGCAAGTGTTTCTTTCATATCGGCGTAACTGTTCTAGCATTTTCGTAGAAGTGGTTTTATTGTATCCGTCAAAGACCACCATGCATTTTTGTTCATAATGATAACAGACATAATTAACATATTGACTGTATATGACCTTGTAAGTCGCTGAAAATTGCCAAATGATTTGTGAAGTAAATATTCTCCATCAATTACAAAGCAGGTATCTTCAGGAATGGTATATGATGGAGTACATTTTTTATCCAATAATTCAAGCAGTGCAGATTTCTTACTTTTTTGGAAGATCTCATGATCCAAAAGAGATAGAGGGTATGGTGCCAACTCATAACTAAAGCAATATTTGCATACACTATAACACTAACCACAATCAGTACTAACGATTCGAACTGATTTATTACCAAATCTGTCGTTCAGCAATTCAGCATTCAGACGCTAACGGCGGGGCCTACTATATGTAAAAACAAACCGGTCATAATGGGTTGATGTTTCAGACTTTAATTAGAAGTATAAATTACATCTGTAGAGTTTGACCTATTCTATCTATTTTTAAAAACTACTAATAGTCCTAGTAAAGTAAATCGGTGACGTTTACACCATGCTAATTACGTGATTTTTCGGAACCGAAAAATAATTCACGAATTTGGACTTTTGCTGCGCGCCACTGGTTTAATAAAATTATACTTATATATATACCGTTTTATAGAAAATTTTATTGGCTTTAATTTTTATGTCTAGCATTTTTTCCGAAAATCAACTGTTCCCGAGATATTTAGCATATAAATAAAAATTGTACCTATTGGGGTGGTTTTGGGGTCGTTTGCACCCTCGGCGGGGTGGGGACTTTTAGTATGTTAATCTGGACAACAAATTCTAAATATTCCCAAAAAATCAGCTTTAGGGGATTTTGTTCCACGAGCACCAGGTAATTGAAAATAACATTTCTGGAGGTGTGAGTCTGATGATGATGAGTGAACTCATCGAAATGCATTACTCTTGATCTAAAGATTGGCATTTTCATTTGTGGAGAAAAGTCTTCCGCCTCCTTCTTCTAACACGCTATAATAGCAACTCCACTTCAAGAATGGACTTCCACTTACACTACTTACTTAAAATCTTTTTTTAAAAACAATTTATTTTTAAATTACGACTAACAATATGAATGCAAGCAATGGAATGAAACAAATAGCTAAATTACATATATTTACAAGGTAGGTTATGCTGCGGTTGCAGTTCCCACGGTCTGGTCCAGGTCAGCAGTCAGCAGGAATGGTACATGTAACTCCGTACAAATCAGAAACAGTATGTTATGTATACCACGCATAACTAACTCTCTCTCCCCGTATTTTACTACATAAGAGCCAGGAAGAAAACGATGCAAACCATATGAGCCAAAAAAAGTATTCATTCAATGCAAAATGAAGCTTTTAATCTATTCTTTGTTGTGATATACTCGCAGGCCAAATAAAGCTGATAGCCCAAAGTTCTAACAGATATAAGTTTAGGCATGCTAGGGAAAAACGTTGAATGTCCGCTACCGCGGCACCGGAAAAAATGCTGCGAATCAATCGGCGCCATCGCATTGAATATCTTATTTCATTATTATAAATATTGACAGTTGATCTTATCGAGAACAAACGCATTTGGTCATGCAGATCAACAGTATGTGTAGTGTTTCGACAAAAAAAAATCGAAAAAAGGAAGAACGAATATCTGATAGTGATGTAAAATTATTGAGTAAGGGTTACAAAGTAAGCGTTACTTGCCAGGACTCAAAGTAACTAATACCCGCTGTAAAAAAGACTCGTTCTTTTTGCTGTTTAGTTACTTTTTACTCTATGTACTAAAGCTACTAAGTCACGCAAAAGAAGTCACGAATAACGATAAACGAACTCTCAGATTTACCGCTTCTCTGTACACTGATTCGGACTCATAGCGCTGTTTTAAATGCGAATAATGCGATGGCGAAGTTATTCGACTTTTTGCAAAATAATCCTTATTGTGAAAAGATTAGCCGGTATTATCTATCGCTTGAAATTGCAACTATAATAGAAAAACAGTTAGGTAAAAATTTATTATACTCTTTTCTTGCGTCGATGACCTCATATTTTAGAAAGTCACCTATAGTAATGGGAAAATCGACTTCTTGACCCAAAGTTCAAAGCTGAAATGATAAATATTTAAAGAGGGATTAGGATAGGCTTCAAGAAGGGGTGGTTACACTTATAAAAAAATGCACAAAAAAAGCAATAGATAGTACTGAGCTTGACAGTGATTTACAAACCACACAGTCAATTCAATACTTGCACTGAATCATAGAAAAATATATAGAGAAGAAAGAAGCTCAGAGAATCTGATGACTTAATATGACAAATCTGTCAAATGCTCAAATGTCCTAACCAGCTCAACAACATTGAATAGCAATTACTGAAATAAAAATATACACAGAAGGTACATTTAGATCGAAAAAAGATCCTCTCCTGTGGTGGGAAGAGAGATAACAGATATATACTTGGCTTGCAATATTGGCTGAAATAGTTATTTATGCAACAAGGGTGTAAAGTGACCCTTTTATATGAATGGGAATATTGTCGCATGAGCCGTAAGCGAATGCGACAATCCCATGAATAAAAAAAGGGTACTTTACACATGAGTAGCATACGACATTTTTTCTACTGCCGAAAAATATATGAAAAAACAAAAATATTATTAAATTACTTTACGCACTAGTGCGTAAAATAAATGATTTTACGCACTAGAGCGTAAAATATATTATTTTACGCACTGCCCTAAATGTCAAAAATATGTCAGATTTACTTTACGCACTAGTGCGTAGTAGACAAAATATTTAAGTATCGTTGCGACTTACGTCCCACGCGAGAGAATTTTTTCCAAAGCGTGGCAAGTGGTAACACATCGAAGATATAGATTAAAGTCGTGGAGCATATTATATGTTTACATTGTAATGCAGATTGCATTAGGGCTAATTTCATGCATTTAACATTTAATTTTATGAAAAAATATGATTATGTGATTATTATATCTTCTTTGTTTATTTTAGCAAGTAGGTTTAAGTTACAATAATTACTGATTGATAGCAAAAGTATTCAATAATAAAGTTTTCACTTTTCTTTACACATTTTTTTTTATTTCTTATAATTAATTGTTTACTGTAATAAAGTAACAAATATATTATGGAGGTCAAAGGTAACATATCTAATAAAGATTAACTAACTAGTAACTAAATTTGATATTTTTGCTTTGTTTTGCACTTTATATTTTTCGACAAAAGATACGAATCACGCTACTAAGAGTACTAAGTAACGAATAACGAGTCCAAAGTAACGAGTCCTGGCCACCGATCTTCATGTCCTGGTATCCAAAGTAACTAATCGTTACAAGTCTTTCAAAGTAACTAAATTTTACATCACTAATATCTGATGCTTCGATTGCAATCTAATGCTAGTGGCAGTGATTGTAAGTCCAAAAATTTTAAATGTTTTTTTATTATTAGTGAAGAAACACGAACTGCAATTTTACGCGAATTCAGTTCATTGCCATCATACAACGAGCAGAACTCGTATCTTGCCGGAATAATTACTGTTATACTCGATAAATGGCGACGATCTTGTAAACCACAAAATGAAATCACCAGGTTTAATCAGTCGTGATACGCATATAGAGATAGGGCCGGTTGTACAATTCTAGTTCAACTCCAGTTCAAGTTGAACTGCAGTTCGGTACCGTAAAAGTGTTGTACATTGAACGTTTTTCGTAGAAAAAAATTTGTATGCTATTCATGCGTAAAGTACCCTTTTTTTATTCATGGGATTGTCGCATTCGCCTATGGCTCATGCGACAATATTCCCATTCATAAAAAAGGGCCACTTTACACACTTGTTGCATTAATAACTATTTAAGAATATAATCTCAATTTGTTCAAATGCAGAGGCATTCATAATAGTGTCTGATATGCATTAATTAATACTTACTATCAAAATTTGTTATAGAATAAAAGGTTTTTAAGAACAGAATCCCAATTTATTTGAATGAATGATCAAAGAGCATCAGATTTGAAATATCTAATAAAGATGTCACTATTAACACAAAATACTTCCTAGTCTCGTTTTAATATTGCAACCCTTACAATTGCACAGGTGTATAAACACCAGTTTTTAGCACTCCTGGCCATTAGGGATTTCATTGTAATATTATCTTTCTCACTTGATTTTATAGGTCACAAATAATTCAATCTAATATAATTCCATTTATTTAAAAAAAAAACTTTAAATGCTACATTGTTAATGTCCATTTACAGCATACTTAGTTTTTAATTCCATTTCCATTAACTTCATTTTTATGGCATGTTCTTCAGCCAAAAATTGCATTCGTTGGTTCAGTTCTTTTAAGATTGCCACCGTTTGCTGTGACATTGGTCCTCACGCAAACCGTGCGTTTCTTTAGGCTCAAACAGAGTCAACGACCGTGTGCTCTCATGGATCTAGAGTAACTGCTTAGGGATGGGTTGCTTTTTAGTAAATTGCTATTCGATAGCTGCTATTTGCGTGAAGCAGCTTTTAACTGCTATCGAATATTATAAAAAGCTGCTTTTTAAATAGCAGTTTACAATGCTCATCAATATTACGATATACGATCGCTATTGATAATACCGTATTTGTATTATGCTTTTAGCTGCTATGCTGCTTATCGATATTGCTTTTACTTTTGGATGTGACAATAGCGAGCTGCTACCGTGTACAGTGCGTCGATTGTCGGCATGCCATTTTGGCAGAAGTTGAAAGACATTTTATGGCTTTGACGAATTCTTTAAGCAGGATAGTATTTAGATATGCTAGGTGTGCCATGTATTACTTAGTATTCTGTTAAGTGTGGTACTTTTGTACTTAGGGTATATGTATATGTGTCAAAATTTTAATCATGCTTTGTCAATAAGATTTATTCATTGTAATAATCCTTGGACAATAATGCACTTTCATTCAAGGCAAGAAATTCCGTGAACTTTGCTTTGGCTCGCTACCTGGGATTCACCTTGTTTGTTCTGTTTTTCTTTGCAGGAATAAGAATGAGATGTACGCCCGGAAGAAAAAGGATGGATAAGTAAATAATGTGTAACTGTTTTTTATGTTTAAAATAATAGATTATTTTGATGACAGCATTATTTGCTTATGGTTTTTATGAGATAATGAATTATATGTAGTAAACACTAATTATTTTGCTTTTATTTGCCAATTCACGATTTAAAAGGGCCAATTAAAAAAAAATTAAATAAATTATTATGGCGACAGTAAAGTAGAATTTTGCTCAATAGTCGGTGGCCGGCATTAGGTAAGGTAATTCTGGAATAGAATTCGTTTGCGGTATAGGTCTAGTCCTATTGAGTTCAGAGTTGGAGCAAAAAGGGACAACATTGACAATATTATTTAATTATCAGGTAGAAATGGTAGTATATCCTTTTATTTTATTCGCTTAAAAGGAATTCCCTGCTTTAGCTCTTACAGATGTTGCACTGTTGCCAGTAACAGTGGTTATAAACTGCTATTACAAAGCAGCTATTTGAAAGCTGCTATTTGGTAAGAGCAGCGACTGCTTTAACTGTTATTTGAAAATAGCAGTTTTGCCCATCACTATAACTGCTGTTACCTTACCAGATCGCTTTCCGGTGATTCCCCCACTATTTCCTAGACTCTTGGGAGAAACCCACACTACCCCTGGAAGAGAGGGTTTAAGCTTATAAGTACAGTAACACGTACCCCAGACAAAATAAGTTGCTGCTGAAAACCTACAATGAAGTTTTATAAACTAAAATCTACGCCGAACAGGGCCGTAGCCAGGATTTTTTCTGGCAGGTGTATATACATAAAATATGGAAATATCACCAAGAGGTGAATTTTCATGAATCTGCCATGCGATGGTCGGCGATATGAAGCTGCCACTTTTTTTGTCATTTTATTTATAATATCAATCAGAATCAGAACGTTGACGGATGCATGAAAATTGTTCATAATATTATAAATAAATGACACCACTAGTGAGTATTTTTAGAAGTTGCCACACCAATTTATGTAATGGAATTTTATTTTGAAGTAAGGCAAAGATATTAGAAAGACAGGGTTATAAACTTCCTATGAACACCATTGAGCACGGCTGAAAAAACAAATTGAAAAAGAAATAAAAAACAACATCGGGGGAAATCGAACCCTGACCGCCGTATCACAAGCACAGCATCTGATCACTGGGCTCCAAAACCAGTTGAAAGCAATTCGCTGGACCATAAAGATATGGTGTTTGTCAACAATGTGATGCGAGCGCAACTCTGAAGCCCTGTGATGCGTCCCGAGCAACGAGCAACATAGTTTCTAATCCTTAGTAATTCTAGTATCCTTCAGCTAAGGTAAATGGACTGGTTCGGCCGTAGTATTAGAAAGTGCATTACAATATTTAATTAAAATTGCAATAAGCGATAACACAGCGCGGCACGGGGAGCGCGAATTTTTTTTATTGATTTTAATCCTGCAGCTACAGATATTTATATATAATGGGAAAGCAAATAAGACTTAAAAAATGAATACGGAAGAATACGGGAAACTAAAAAGAACACCTAACATTATATTCATATATCAGAAGTACTAAAAGAAAAATTCTACACGTAATTTCGATATACTGAATATAAACTAGACGGGACCTGATGTCATCTCCTTTGGAGACGTTAAACTCGTAGATCACGATACAGTGACTTTATACAAGACAGTGGCGACAATCGATGTATCGATTTTTATTGGCCGGGCTAGTTTTGCCTTCTCATGGCGGACGAGGCAAAATTTTCTTTGTTCACCTCTTGTTAACGTGTTCTTTCGTATCTTGGTTGTCTCTTTTTACCTTATAAGAACGTAGTTATTGGTGTAACTTTAGTTTGTTGTAAATATAGTGTGGTTAAAACATTTAAGAAGTTTCATACACCATAAAATTTTAGTGTCTGTGTCTGTATGTTAAAGAGTGATGGAAGATATAGCGAAGTGTCTATACCCAAAAACATTAATTTTTCTGGGCTTAATCTTAATTACAGTGACATGAATTCATTATACAATATTGCGAAATATTTAGTGCAAAGTATTAAACGAACTTCAAAAACTTGTGATATTTGTTTCGTAGTGTAGCATCAAAAACGCCTATATAAAATAAAAACTTTTCGAAGTTTGTAAAGAGTGCTCAAAAACTACGAAAACATTACTTTCATAACCAAAATAATTTTGAAAATGAGTTTTTTAAAACAAAAATGTAAATTTAAATTAAGAACAAAAAGCCTTGCATGATAACTGTTCCACAGAAAACACGAATAGTCGAATATTAATATTCGAACAGTCAGATATTATCCGATTAGTGAAATATTCGAATTTTTTAACTAACAAAAAATTAGAATTTAAAATAGTCAAATATTCGAATACAATTTCGAGTACTAATATAAACACTAGTAACATTTTAGTCATCTAATGATAATTAATAAATTAAAACTTTAAGAAGCATCTTTCTTCATAAAACTTATTAACTTAATTACCAAACCTACAGCATAAAAAAATAAATAGTTATAATTAATTACTTTTTTATTTTCAAAAATTCAAGCCTAAATCAGTATTTAAAAAACATTATTACTTAATGTAACATATATAGCATAACAATAATTGTTATTAAATTTGCAAACTGTCCTAAACACAAATCTTTAATTCATAACGGTGATAAGCTATATAGTCTAAGGTTGATATTTTATCGAAGCTATCCAGATTTTCCATAAAACAGACTAAATTAAAATTTCGTTTTAATCACTATTTTATGATTTTAATATCATATTTTATAGGTAGATGTTTGGAAAATAATTAATTTGAAAGAAAAATATCTGAATATCCTATGCTATTAATACCAACCCGCCATAAATTTTGACTCCTAATGGCGGATGGGCGGAGCTAAATTGCTGCTTGTCGCCACTGTCTTGTATAAAGTCGCTGTAGATCACGATATTTAACGCTTCCACCTGAACATCTTAACATCTATGACAGAAGTCAAAATGTGAATTTGACGTACGCAAAGCTGTCTTCGTCTGATTTCTGATTTGCCGATTACGAGAAAGCCTACGACAAAGTAAAATATAACAAACTAAAAGTAATGCTTCAACAACGGCAGTTAGATGATCTGGGCTATTCGAATAATTGAAAATCTCCATTTGGGTCAAGTCACTGTATAGAAAACAAATAATATCAGCATCCAGGGTAATGTCCCGACAGAGTTCTGTCAGAGTATAACAGTTGGTTTGTTATACTCGGGTTCCGTCCTCGTTCCACTTTTATTCAATTTATAGTCGAACAGAATTTTTAAAGAAGCTTTGGAATATCGCAGAACTAGGGGGTTCTCTTCTCTTAAATATATGCTGATAATACCCTCAATAGGTGCATTAGTCAGGGTCTACCTAATTTGTTGACGATCGAGAAAAGCTGCAGACCGCCCCTTTTCCAAGAGCCTAGAGCCACCAAATTGCCCACGATGATGCTACTCGATAAGACGCTTCTGCTACCACCCCTAACTACCCCCCAACGCCCTCCAGAATTACACTTCCCTCTTGCACATTTTAATAAAAACGTCTTGACCGCCCCTTTTCAAAGAGCCTAGAGACGCCAAATTGCCCGCGATGATGTTACTCGATAAGACGCTTCTGCTACCACCCCCAACTACCCCCCAACCACCTCCAGAATTACACTTCGTGAACACGTTTTTATTAAAATGTGCAAGAGGGAACTGTAATCCTGGAGTGGGTTGAGGGGTAGTTAGGGATGGTAGCAGAAGCGTCTTATCGAGTAACACCTTCGCGGGCAATCTGGTGCCTCTAGGCTCTTGGAAGAGGGGCGGTCAACACGTTTTTATTAAAATGTGCAAGAGGGAAGTGGAATTCCGGAGGGGGTTGGTGGGTAGTTAGGGGTGGTCAGAAGCGTCTTATCGAGTAGCATCTATGTAGGAAATTTGGTCACCATACCTTCTGCAAAAGGGACTGGTCAACATGATTTTTAGATGGTCAACAAATTAGATTTACCCAATTAGTCAGGATAGTATGCTATAACTAGAGAATAGAATCAGTGGAACTGTACAGAGATTAATGTCAGTTTATAGTATTTACTCGAAACTGTTGCCTACCCGAAGATGCGCAATAATTGCCATTTAACAATGCAGCAATAGTACGAGCTCATTACTGAAATAATCTAAATATACTCATATTACATGTGTTCACTTAAAAAACGAAATGTCTTAGACGAGTAACTTTTAATATTATAATGGTAATTTCGTTGACTTAGAGAGGTGTACGTTAATAGTTCGGTAACAAACGAGTATCATTTCTTGCCCGATAAAGAAAGAACCTAATCTCTATTTCCTAAGCAGTTTTGCAGGCGCTTACATCATTAGGTTGATCGAAGGCCGCGTATTTATAAAAGCCGAATGCCGGTTTGTCTTTTTTGATCTTATTTCCGTAATTCTATTCTTATCCGGATTGACACTTAAAATGAGATTTCCTTATATTGCAGTTGTAAGTATTATATATATGAAATCGACCGATCAGGACAGGAATCAGTTATGTTTTCCTATTTACATATTATGTTGATTGCCTTATTCACACGCATCATAATTATTTTCATCTTATTAATCACATAATATTTGTATGATTAGGTAGATAATTTTATTACGACTCTAGAAATGTATTAGAATCTCTTAATATAACTCCACAACTTTAATGTTGAGGAAAAAGCAAAATTAAAAATATAAAGTCAATTCACCTGTCTATCTATTTTTCTCGTCTTTTGCTTTTAAAAGTGCGCTTTTTTGCGCAATAAAAAGCAAAAGACAAAGTAAGTTTTCAGCATATAGGTGAATCATCTATATAATTTTAACATTTTTACATTTTCATTTTAACATTTTTATTTCAAACATATACAAAAATGACATGCTTGTGAAGCAGTTTGGCCGGCTTATTTAATCTCTAAAAACCAGATAAAATCACATATCTTAAAACCGGTGTTTTCCACGACAGGCTTCTCTTCAGAAAATGTTCTTGTTAATGAAGACAATTTTGTTATCAATAATAAATCGATAAAACGCAATGTTACAAAAGAGTCGCGTGTAACACAGTATCTATGCGTGTTAAGCCGGGCTCACATTCTCGTGTATTTGGCAAAATATTTGTCAATTGCCCATATATGCCAAGTAGTGGATGTGGTATACTCGGTCAATATTTGTAAAATTATTGGCCACTGGCGAAGTCCCGGCGGTTGTCAGTAAAAATTATGCGAGTCAAAGTGGTTACAATTATTTGCGTATTTGACAGGTGCATACTTGTTGATGCACTCTCACTACTTGCCTGCTTATCCCGCAAATATTTCGTCAGTTGGTATTGTTAATGGAGTGGTCTCAACTTGTTTCTGCTTTTGGTCTATCAGGATAGTGGTAATAACTTACCTGTCTCGACTTTTGTTCAAAGAGGTCATCCACCACCTTCTTCTTCTTTTTGCTTTCTGCGCTTTTTTTCTCCTCATCACAATATAGCTGCCAGCTAAATGAATACTGAATCATCGAGAAAATGCTTAATTGTCAAGTACACAAGTATTGGCGTACTTGTCAAATACAGGAGTAATGGGAGCGCTGCACTTGTCAAATTGACTTCGGAACTTGATTTACTTGCCATGTATGCCCAAGTACGCAAATATTTGCGTACTTGCCAAATACACGAGAATGGGAGCCCGGCTTTAGAAGTGAATTCTTCTTCTTCTTTACTTTCTTTACCGAAATGAGCTTAACAGCATTAATCTTGTTGGAATATTTACAAAAATTAATCAAAATATTATTTTCTTAGACTAATGCCACCTCAAGATGTTTATGTCTAGTTTTAGAGCACGAAGGCAATTCGTGATTAACTAATGAATGAAACTGCTGTGTAAGATTATCGGCAGAGGGGCCTGAATATTTTCTTTATGTGTTTATATTACGTATATAGAGTTAGCGAAAAGTAGTTGAACTGAAACCTTCCGAGTGTTTTCTTCTAACAAGAAATAAAAAACTTTATTTGAAAAGTCAAATCCACTGTGTGTTATTTTATCCCATATTTCAATAGGTTATGGGCCCAGGTATCGAGTTGGCTTAATAAAAATAGCGTAGCGCTTAGGACCTAATTAAAAGACTTTTAAGTACTTGGTGAAAAATAGTTATTAGTGATTGTGTGTAAGAAGTGCATTGAGCTAAAACAATGGAAAGCAAAAGTACCAAAAGGAACATTAGGTAGGTAAACCATTTTTGATGGTGAAAGCTACGGCGCCGGCGTGTTGAAATTTAGAATTCGAGCTATTCCATCCGAATTTGACGCGATAAAAGTGATAAACACTGAAAGACCTGTACCGGTAGCATTTTTACGTTCCCTATACCGTGTGTGCAACCGGTTGCAGACATGGTCTAGGAAGCATATTAGTATTTCCTACTATGTGACAGCACGGTCATTGTGCTGAAGCGTAGTAGCAAAACCGAATATCATAGCCATCTTGTAAGGTTTTAAACTATACGCGAATTATGTGTTGAAGTCTAGGAGGAATATATAAGCATTTGATTATGAATACATACTGCGCTGCAACACAGGAGGAATTAGATGTCTTCGCGATGCAATTAATTTGCAGCAAGAGCCTCGTGGTCGAGAGGTCTAGATGGTTAGGTCTCAAATCGGCGACTTTCGGCGGCCCGGGTTCAAACTCCGTTGCTTTTTTTCATTTTTTTTAAGGTTAAGCTTCTAAACAGTTTTTTTTATTTTGGGTATGTCTTGGGTTAGGTTGGGTTAGCACCTGGTTAATATCCTTTTCTGTTTTTTTCTTGATTTTGGGTATGCCTTGGGTTAGTTTGGGTTACCACCTGGTTAGTTTCCTTTTCTTGAGCCCCCGTAGCGAGCGAAGCGAGCGGAGGGCTATGCGAAAAGTGAATATGTCTTGGGTTAGTTTGGGTTAGCACCTGGTTAGTTTCCTTTTCTGTTTTTTCTTGATTTTGGGTATGTCTTGGGTTAGTTTGGGTTAGCACCTGGTTAGGTTCCTTTTCTTGCGAAAAGTGAAATATTTTTCTTCCAGGCATTCCTGTATTTTAACACATTGGCACAGATCCTACAATCTGTGACATTGGAGTGTTGCAGCGCAGTATGAATTCATAATACGCGTTCATAAATCCCTGGTCTCTGTATGCTTAGCATTCACAGAGAATTTTTGAATTATAATAAAGACAGAGTTATTAAAAATGCAATAAATCGGTTTTCACAAAAAAAATCTGCTATTATACTTTTCTCCGATTAGAAAAATATAGGACATCCATAGTACATAGTATATTTCTTAGGGTAGATATATTTCCAGTACAAAATTTAAGTCAAAGTTGCGCTACAGTTAGGTTTTTAAGTTAAAGTCTATAGGAAACGGAAACCATATATACGTATTTTTGACAATAAACATATTTAAGTTTCACTCTATCTTTACTTTGCCCCAGAGGCGGATCTATGAGGTAGGGCTACAGGGGCCATACCCCCGGGGGGGGGGGGGGGGGG
>MU191376.1:18562-35280 GCA_016904865.1 Pissodes strobi
GGAAATGTGTCAAAAATTACCTTCATACCAGTTCGGGGAGAATTAACGTCTTTCTTGATATTTTAATTAATGCTTCTCTTTGAAATGGGTTTGCGCTCTATTTTCGACTGTTCCCTTGAAAGCTAAAGTTGCTGGTTACCTCAAATATACTCACGGAAATATAAAATTAAATGTAAATATGCTTTTCATAACACGAGCATGAAAAATGTCAAAGATTCTAAAGGTGTTTTGGGGAAAATACTGGTTGACATTGATTGAAAATATACGTAAAGTATACAGGATGATTCCTAAGTACTGCCAAAATTCCTTATTAAGAAAATAACATAAGTTTCTATATAAACTATAAACATGTGTCCAAAATATAGAATAATTACTATGATATATTCAAATTTCTTCCATCTCCTTCTTTCTTCCCTCTTTACTTTTACAAATTCGTGTTCTTCTTTAAATTTCCTTTTTAATGATGGGTCACAAGTTGACATTTGGTTTAAAAATGAAGGCGAGGGAGCCATTTTTCAAAAAAGAAATATGGCTGCTCTATGGCTAATCACAAATTATTTTAATATTATTATGGCCTTTTCAATAGTTTAGTGTGGGTCAGTTCGAGCCGATACTATCCTTCAATTTAGTATAAAATATGGCATGAAGTTATGAATTTGAAAAAAAAAAACAAAAAACGACATAATTTTTATTTAAACAGTTAAAATGGGTTAGTTTGGGTTTGTATTAGTTCATTGTCAAAAATATCAAAATTGAAACTATGTGAGGTTTGTCATGGATAACCTCACAGAGCGGCCATTTTGATTTTTTGCAAAATTATTTCAGCAGCGCCATTTTTGAAGCAAATATCATCTTGTGACCCATCATTGAAAAGGAAATTTAAAGCAGAAAACGAATATGCAAAAAGCTATTTAAAATAGAAAAGTTGGGTGCCAGAATTCTAGTCAATTTCTTTACAAAAAGGAAAAAATTAAAAAAAAAATTAAAATAAAAAAAAAAAAAATAAAAAAAATTAATAAAGAAATTAAAAAAAGTCATAAAAAAATTAAATAAAAAAACAAAAAAATATAAAAAAATATATAAAAAATTTTAAAAAAGATAAAAAATTATTAAAAAAATATACAAAGTGCTATTTAAAATAGAAAAGTTGGGTGCACATTTTACTTTTATTATTTCCAAAATAAAACGATTTTGGGCTTATATTAATATTTCTATGTAAAAACTAGACGACTAGTAATCGGAAAGTTTATGTCGATGAAAGAGAATTTTTCCTAATAATGTTTTTTATCTTGTTTCCCTTATTCGCAAACAAAATAGACAAACTAGTACAAAACCGTATTCTGCTTTAAATTTCCATTTTAAAGATGGGTCACAAGTTGACATTTGCTTTAAAAATGAAGGCTAGGGAGCCATTTTTCAAAAAAGAAATATGGCCGCTCTGTGGTTAATGACAAATTATTTTAATATTATTATGCACTTTTTAATAGTTTAGTGCGGGTTAACTTGGGTTGATATTTGGTATAAAATATGGCATGAAGTTATGAATTTGAAAAAAAAAAACAAAAAAAAACATAATTTTTTTTAAAACAGTTAAAATGGGTTAGTTTGGGTTAGTATTAGTTCATTGTCAAAAATATCAAAATTGAAGCTATGTGAGGTTTGTCATGAATAACCTCACAGAGCGGCCATTTTGATTTTCTGCAAAATTACTTCAGCAGCGTATTCTTTGAAGCAAATATCATCTTGTGACCCATCATTGAGAAGGAAATTTGAAGTAGAATACGAATATGCAAAAAATATACAAAAAGCTCTTTAAAATAGAAAAGTTGGGTGCCAGAATTCTAGTCAGATATCTTTAAAGAAAAGGAAAAAAAAAATTATAATAAATGAAAAAAAATTCATAAAGAAATTAAAAAAAGTCATAAAAACGAATTGGAGAAAATAAGTAGTAAAAAAAATTTCAGACAAAATAAAAATTAAATAAAAAACAAAGTATAAAAAAATATAAAAAAATTTAACAAAAGAAAAAAAAAATATTAAAAAAATATACCAAGCGCTATTTTGATTTTTTGCAAAATAACTTCAGCAGCGCCATCTTTGTTGAAGCAAATATCAAGTTGTGACCCATCATTGAAAAAGAAATTTAAAGCAGAATACGAATATGCAAAAATTTACAAAAAGCTATTTAAAATAGAAAAGTTGGGTGTCAGAATTCGAGTCAGATTTCTTTAAAAAAAAAAGAAAAAAAATTAAAAAATTAATTAAAAAAAATCATAAAGAAATTTCAGCCATAAAATAAAATTTGAAAAAAAGAATTGAAAAAATATTACAAAAAAAATTTAAAAAGAAACAAAAAAAAATATAAAAAAAGAAAAAAAAAGAAAAAGAATTATTAAAAAAATATATACTAAGTGCTATTTAAAATAGAAAAGTTGGGTGCACATTTTACTTTTAATATTTCCAAAATAAAACGATTCTGGGCTTATATTAATATTTTCATGTAAAACCTAGATGACTAGTAACCGGAAAGCTTATGTCGATAGAAGAGAATTTCTCCTAATAATGATTTTCATCTTGTTTCCCTTATTCGCATACAAAGTAGACAAACTAGTCAAAATTCTGCTTTAAATTTCCTCTTTAATGATGGGTCACAAGTTGACATTTGCTGTAAAAATGAAGGAGAGGGTGCCATTTTTCGAAAATTAAATATGGCCGCTCTGCGATCAATGACAAATTATTTTAATATTATTATGCACTTTTTAACAGTGTTAGTGCGGGTTAGCTTGGGCTGATACTATCCTTCAATTTGGTATGAAATATGGCATGAAGTTACGAATTTGAAAAAAAAAACAATTAAAATGGGTAATACGGCATTGCCATTATTATTAGTTCATTGCCGAAAAATGTCAAAATTGAAGCTATGTGAGGTTTGTCGTGGATGACCTCACAGAGCGGCCATTTTAATTATTTGCAAAATGACTTCAGCAGCGCCATGTTTGAAGCAAATATCAACTTGTGACCCATCATTGAAAAGAAAATTTAAAGCAGAATACGAATATGCAAAAATATACAAAGTGCCATTTAAAATAAAAAAATTGGGTGCACATTTAACTTTTAATATTTTCAAAATATTACCATTTGGAGCTTATAGTATTAATATTTCCATGTAGAAACTAGATCACTAGTAACCGAAAAGTTCATGTCGCTGAAAGAGAATTTCTCCTAATAATGTTTTTCATCTCGTTCAACTTATTCGCATACAAATGCGGCCATTTTGATTTTTACAGTACTAGACAAACTAGTACAAACTCGTATTCTGCATTAAATTTCCTTTTTATGATGGGTCACAAGTTGACATTTGCTTTAAAAATGGACGTGATAGAGCCATTTTCAAAAAAAAATTGCCTTCGTCGATACATAGTGCATCAATCTATTCAGACTAGCAAAATTATCGGAATATTTTCTAAGGTTTTCTACATGTTTCGATATAACTCCTATTTGCTCGTATTTCCTGAACTCAGGTTTACGAATCTGGTGATTATTTGTTGGTTGGAGTTGATCCAGATTTAAAGGAAGCGATCTACCAAGAATCTTTTTGGCCCAATGGTGTTGCTTTCCAGAGATTCAATTTTGCTCTTGGAACAATTTTTTTAGAGTAAACAATAAAAACGTAACAATACATTGAAATAGAGAACAAAATTCAGCATGTAGTGTTGGCCATCTAAATGTCAGAAGTGTAAACAAAAAAATTCTTGAGCTTAGTGTCCTTTCAGCTCAAGAAAAGCCAGACATTTTCTATTTATCCGAACACTGGATGCGAGGTTCTGACATAGAAAGCATTAACATGGATCCTTATAGACTAATTAGTTACTCATCCAGAGTGCACATTAGAGGAGGTGGAACAGCCTAGAAGAATTTAGAAGCAGGAATATCAATTTTTGAATTCTCCTTGTCAGAATTTCTATGTTCTAAATGTAATAATTTTATTATCTTATCTCTATACAAATCTCCACAGGCTAACCTTGATTAATTTATCAGCTTACTCAGTATTCTCCTGGATGAAATTTATGACCGAGGTAAATTCCTCATCATATGTGGAGACTTTAACATTGATTTTTCTAGGGAAAATCGTACTTTAAGAACATTAATGAATCTCCTCTCCAGCTACAGCTTAGTTCCACATGCTACCGAAGCTACTCGAGTAGGAAACGATCCTCATTCTCAAATTGATAATATAATTAGTAATATTCCCATTGATAGAGTAGTTTTTCATACTATATTATCGGATATCTCTGATCATTTTGACCCTTTGGCCATATGTGTAATTTGTGGTGGAGTTTATCATTCAAGTTGTTTCCAGAGGAATCAATGTGGAGAAATTGATAATATCCGTGTTATTTGTTGTGCTAAAAATATAACCTACAATTTGGCGGATGTAAACAAACTGAAAGGAACTGAAATAAAAAACTTTTTGTTAAAAATGCTAGTCAGTCAACTACAGGATAAAAGCCAGATTTATCAAAATGAATGCAAAGGTGACTTACGTAAAATGCAGAAAGAAGGAAAACGATGAGAACATTGTTAAACAAATTGTAAAAAGGAATGATCTAACTTATCATAAGACTTTTCATATGAGAGTTGTAAAACGCTGCCAAAACATAAGAATGTGGATCTTATAATTGAGATGGATCCAATAACCCACAAGGTGCTCTTAGAGAGAACTACAGGGAACGGGAGATATCAACTTGTGACCCATCATTGAAAAGGAAATTTAAAGCAGAATACGAATATGCAAAGTGCAATTTAAAATAAAAAAGTTGAGTGCCCATTTTACTTTTAATATTTCCAAAATAATACAAATTTGAGCTTATATTAATATTTCCGTGTAAGAACTAGACGACTAGTAAACGGAAAGTTTATGTCGATGAAAAAGAATATCTCCTAATAATGTTTTTCTTCTTGTTTCCTTTATTCGCATACAAAATAAAGAAACTAGTACAAAATTGTATTCTGCTTTAAATGTCCTTCTTAATGATGGGTCACAAGTTAATATTTGCTTTAAAAATGGACGTGATGTAGCCATTTCCGAAAAAAAGAATGACCTACGTCGATACATAATGCATCAATCTATCGATCTCTCTTGATCAACTCTTGTTCTCTTCAGGTCCCGACGCTATTAGAGCATTCGAGGGCTAGGAACCACTCATTTGTTCCTCCTTTACTCTCTTTCTTCAACACAAAGAAAAAAGCTGGCAGCAGCTCTAGAATGCAAAAAACAAGATGTATGATCAAAACAAATACATACCCCAGGTGAGTAAAAATCTCACCATCGACTCCGACCAATGCCTCTTGCTCCGACCGAGTGCAAGCCTCGGTGGTCGGTGCCGGTCCCATGGATTCTGCGGGGGGACCAGACACACGTTTTGAACTGCTCAACATCAATGGTAGGAGACCAGGCCATGGTGTTTGGAAAAGTTACTGGAATGGTAGAGGAAAGGAACCTCTTCGCACGTAGGGATTCGCTGCCAAGGACACCTCCAGGTGGGCAAACCTCGGTGCGACTGCAGACCGAGGAGAGTAGCTCTGCGACTGGACCAAAAAAGGCCATTGTGAAAGAATAGAACCTAGAATCATGACACCCAAAACGAGGACACTCTCCCTGCCGGGCCTGGAAATGCGGGAAGTGGCCGACTCTAGTGGGACGTACTCCAGAGAGAAAGCCACTAAGCGCAAGCCGATGGAGAGTTCGGTAGATGGTTCAATTGGCAATGATGCAGGAGAGGCTTGCAAAACCGCGGTGACAAAAATATGTAATCAAAAAACAGCTTAAAAGTGCAGACCTGGAGGAATGGCTGGATAATTCAGTCAAAAAAATCCATAGGCAAGGAATTGAAATTGCTGTATGACGAAAATGAGAGTCTTCGCGGAGAAGTATTGCTCCTGAAGAGAAGGTATGCGGAGGGACCGCATATAGGGGAAGAAATATTGAAAGACACACAGTGCGAAGAATGTAAACGTACTAGCATGAAAGCTTCAAGGAGATCAGCCTTAAAGCACGACGAAAACTATGAGAACTTCCAAAAAATAACAGAAGAGGACTGGTTAGTTGAACCGCCTGAACACCGCAATCAAAGTTGTTGACCGAGCCATAGCCATAAAGAGACAAGGCCAAGGCCGGGGATTCACATACATTGCAACCCATGCGTTTACGGTGTAGAGCTGCTACGCGTCACCCAATCAAGACACAGAGAACCTAGAGGGGATCCTCCTGGAAATTGGAAGACTAGTGCGACGCCACAAAGAAAAAGCCATTATAGTAGGGGACTTCAATGCCAAGTCGCCGCAGTGGGGTATGGGCTTTACCGATAAGCGTGGCCGTATAATGGTGTTACAAATGACCTAATATGCATAAACAAAGGGGACAAACCTACTTTCCAGTGGCAAAATTGTACCTCCATCATCGACCTCACCATGACGACGGCTGACGTCCATATCAGGCGATGGGAGGTGAGCGACAATGAATCCATGAGTGATCATAACTACATCGTCTTTGAAGTTGCAGAAAAGAAGAATGTCCGTGAACGCAGAAACCGCCAACCCAGAGGCTGGCAAGTGAAGAAACTCGACACAAGGGGACTGCAAGATACGTTAGCAGAAATGACGGATGAGAGGGTAGCGTGTACCGCCAGAGACTTCTCAAATATGTTATCCAGAATTTGTGACGCAACAATGCCAAAGAAACGAAATACCGGGAGAAGAAAGCCGGCTTATTGGTGGACCGAGGAAATTTCGAAACTGCGCAAAGAGTGTACAAGGAAAAGAAGAACATACACCAGAAATGCATCAATATCTCTTCGAGGAATATAAAGACTGCGAAAAAGCTGAGGAATACCATCAAGGCAACAAAAGGAGCATGCTGGAAAGAACTGTGTGGAGACGTTTACAACTACATTTGGGGTAATGGATACAAGATCGTCATGAAGAGAATAGAAGGCTACTCCCCGAGGCCAAACATGTCAATGGAAAATATGGAGGACGTGGTAAAACACCTGTTTCCAATACACCAGAAGGTGCAATTCATGTGCGACAAGGACGCTGTACATCAAAGTTTTAACATAGATGAGCTACAGGCAGCAGCGGGGAAGCTGAAAGTTAACAAGGCGCCGGGGCCAGGATGTATTCCTCCAGAGATACTGAGGGAGATGGCAAAGGTTAAGCCCGAAGGTGTACGTAAAGTATACAACGAACTGGCTGCTCGAGGACAGTTCCCGGAACAGTGGAAGCGGGCCAGACTTATCCTTCTAAGGAAAGGGGACAATCCCCTAGACAATCCAGCCTCATATAGGCCTATCTGTCTCCTGGATGTGGAAGGCAAATTATTTAAGCAGCTTATTCTGGGACAGCTCAATGCTGAACTTTAGCGCACGGGAGGACTGGCGGACAGACAGTATGGTTTCAGAGAAGGCAGACAAACGGTGGATGCAATCAACGAAGTAGTCAGGATTGCTAGAGAAGCAGCCCAGAAAAGAATATGTGCGGTGGTTACAATCGACGTCAAAAACGCTTTTAATAGCGCGTCATGACAAATAATTCTTAACGAACTAAGTAGCAGGGGAGTCGATGAACTCCCGCGAGCTATCTCTCAGAGAGAGGGCTTATCTTGGAGGTGGAAGGCAAAGTGAAGTTCGTGGAGGTAAATAGCGGAGTTCCTCAGGGATCAGTGCTGGGCCCAACGCTGTGGAACGTCCTTCACGATGAACTGCTGAGAATGGAAATACCGGAAGGCATGACGCTGATTGGTTTCGCGGACGACGTGGCTTTGGTCGTAGTAGGCAGAGAAGAGCAGATTCTCATGGAAAAAAACAAATATTGGCCTCCAAAATATATCCAAATGGATAAACAAAAAGCAGCTAAAGTTAGCGCCTGAGAAGACTGAGGCAATTCTACTTACAAGGAAGAGAACAAATGGACCCTATATTCTTCGAACTACAGGGAACGATCGTCACGCCCTCAAACTCAGTTAAATTTTTAGGTGTATGGTTGGACAGGAAAATGACTGTCAAGGAGCACATTAAGCAAACGGTGCGGAAGGTGGAAAAAACGGTGAGGGTCCTTTCTAGGCTAATGCCCAACAATGGGGGACCCCGAGTAGCAAAAAAGAGAATCGTGGCTAGTGTTGTACAGTCGCAGATACTGTATGGTGCTCCAGTTTGGTATGGCGTAACGGAGAACCCGACGCTCCTGGGAGACCTAGCTAGATTACAAAGAACTATGTCAATTAGGGTCACTAGTGCTTACAGATCCATATCGGCTGAAGCTGTCGGAGTCATAGGGGAATTGCCCCCATAGACCTCCTCGTAAGGGAAAATACCAAGGAGAACAAAAACAAACTGCCAGAAAAAACCTTGTATCCTTGTAAAGGATGGTAGACATATTTTCTAATCCCAGATAATTCCACGTGGGTCAGTAGACCGTATGACGACGTGGATCACTTTTTGACGCAGGCGTTGTCCGGGCATGGTTGTTTTGGTAAATACCTACACGAGAGGAATAAGCTGGAGACTGACAGATGCACCTACTACAGGAAACTTGACAATTCAGAACACACACTCTTTGAATGCCTAAAGTGAGATTAAACGAGAGCAGAGTTTGAGGAAAGAATTGGAAGAGTATTTTAGGGTTGGCTTAGTAAGATCGGAAGACACCTGGAAGAATGTATATATATCAACAAGGACAATAATAGAGACTAAGGAGAAAGAAGCCAGAAGATAATAAGGACAGCCATCCTACTGAAGTAATGCGCGAGCGGTTCCGGTATGATGAGCAAAGAGAAAGAGGGGGAAGGGTTTAGTCGGTCGGTGCTTTCGGGACCGGAACACTAACCCGACACACCCCGGGCAGCATTTTTCCGTTTCCTATGTGGTTACCGCTACATGGAGCGCTAATCATATAGGATTTGTTAAGCTATATCTGACGTCGCGTTTCCTATTAGGCCAGCGCACACTGACACTATCCGTTGACATATCCATCAATTTTGACGTTTATAATAATTAATGGTGCAATAATTTGCATTTAAAGATCCTTTACACAAATAGTGCACTATGTAAAAATCGACCTCTCCTATTGGTCGATCCAGCTCGTATTACGATATGTCTGCGTGATACAATCGATTTCTATCAAGAGCTCTAGTGGTGTAGAGGTTTAGATCGTTGGGTCTCACCTGGAAAACGCGGGTTCGAACCCCGTTGCTTTTTTTTAATTTTTTTTTTAAAGATTATGTTTCTAAACAGCTTTTTTTTCTTGATTTTGGGTATGTCTTGGGTTAGATTGGGTTAGCACCTGGTTAGTTTCCTTTTCGTGAGCCCCCGTAGCGAGCGAAGCGAGCGGGGGGCCATGCGGATCGACCAATGGGAAACGCCAATTTTTATATAGTGCACTATTTGTGTAAAGGATCTTATAATGCCAATAATTTTGTAATATTTCTCGTTGTGTCTCGTTATTTCTCGTATTTTTATTTCTGTTGACTCTCGCGTAATGGAAGAGATAATTAAAAAGTTTGATGCTACGTGTAAATTTATAAGTTGTGTGAGTAAGAAGGAGAATGAATATGAAATAGTTTTGCGTACCAAAGTAAATTCTCCAGACTACGATGAACAGTGTATGCAGTGGATAAACGACTATTCTGTTGCGGAAGCCTACAGCTTTTTACGCTTGAATGCGTTAACGAAAGAAAAGTTTTACAAGTATTTCGAAGGCGGACTGTCAACTAGCGAAGCGAAATCATTTCACACATCTTCGCTGGTGGCAACTACACGTTTAGAAAAAGTATATGAAGTACTGGCTAATGGTCACATTAATCCTATTGATCATCATTTGTACGAAATTTGAAGGTATGTGTTTCAATAATTTAATTTTTTGAATCAACTTTCGCTTAGCTGAAATCAGTTATGTAAGAAATATGTGTTTATTTAGTATAGAGCAACCCCCCAAATGCAAAATCTTAAAAAAAATTCTGCGGAAATGCATCATTTTCATTTTTTCGACTCTAGAATAACTAAAATCAGTTACATGAAAACATGTTTCTGTTTTATATTCTAAATATTTTTCTAAACATAACTAACCCAAAAAAACTTCTTGCGGAAATATGTCATTTTCATTTCTTGAGTTAGTTCGGGTTAGTTTAGGTTATCTTTGGTCAGTTTGAGTTAGCTTTGGTTAGTTTGAGCTAGTTTCGTCTCGTTTAAGCTTCCACTACGCACGAAAGGCTTGCGCGAAGCGCAAGCCTTTCTTCACGCAAGCCTAAGCGAAACAATTTCCGTTAGCTTGGGTTTGCTTTGGTTAGTTTAGGTTAGCTTTAGTTAGTTTGGGTTACCTTAAGTTAGTTTTGATTAGTTTGGGTTAGCTTTGGTTAGTTTCGGTTAGTTTCATCTCGCTTAAGTAACTACGCACTTGGGTGAAGAAAGGATTGCGCGAAGCGCAAGGCTTTCTTCACGCACCTAGGCGAAACAATTTCGGTTAGCTTGGGTTTGCTTTGGTTAATTTGGGTTAGCTTTAGTTAGTTTGGGTTAGCTTTGGTTAGTTTAGGTTAGTATTGATTAGCTTTGATTAGTTTCGATAATTTTCGTCTCGTTTAAGCCACTACGCACTTTGGTGAAGAAAGGACTGCGCGAAGCGCAAAGCCTTTCTTCACGCAAGCTAGGCGAAACAATTTCGGTTAGCTTGGGTTTGATTTGGTTAGTTTGGGTTAGCTTTGGTTAGTTTGGGTTAGCCTTAGTTAGTTTGGGTTAGCTTGGGTTAGTTTGGGTTAGTTTGGGTTAGTTTTAATTAATTTGGGTTAGCTTTGGTTAGTTTAGATTAATTTTAGTTAGTTTGGGTCAGCTTTGGTTAGTTTAGGTTAGCCTTGGTTAGTTTGGGTTAGCTTTGGATATTTTCGGTTAGTTTCGTTTCGAGACGAAACTAACCAAAGCTGACCCAAACTAACTAAAATTAATTTAAACTAACCAAAGCTTTTTTTTTTTTTTTAGAGGTTTAGGAAATGCTTATCTATGTACTCCCATGGTCATTGATGTTTAAGCATTCATTTGGTGAGGGGTCTTTCTGGCGACCATGAGGAGTGTCGGACTCCGCCGCAGCGACCGAATAAAACCCTTTCCTCTTTTGGTCTCACAGCTTCTTGTCTCGGCACTATTCCAGGAAGAAATATCTCATCAAGACAAGAGCTTTCAGTACTTTCTTCTCACCAGTTTCTCGCTTCTTCGATCTCGTTTCTTTTCTCCTCTTTTTCCTTTGTCTCTACCATAAATGTCATCATTTTTTCTACAGCTTTCCAGCAATTTCTATTTCTACACATGATGTTGGTGAAGTTTTCTTTGCTGAGTCTGCGACCCAGTTCCAACTCTGTCTGTGTCCTTATTTGTACAAATCTGCTGCACTCTACAAGCATATGTTCTGGCGAATCTTCTTCTCCGTCGCCATAGATGCATCTTGGTGAGTCCCTTTTCTTAAATCTAAATAAGTATGTTCCGAAGCATCCATGTCCGGACAGGAACTGTGTTATCGAATAGGTGACTTCTCTAGTGCAGTATTAAATGCATTTTTTACATCAATACATATGATGCTAGTTATTTCATTTCTGTTGGCCTTTATTGTTTCTAGGATTTTCATCATTGCATCACAAGTTGAGCGTTCGCCAATGAAACCAAACTGATTTGGGTTAAGTCCTCCTAGGTTCTCAATTTCTCTCTTTAATCTAGCATTTATGACACTCTCGAAGGTTTTACCTAATACGTCCAACAGACAAATCGGCCGATATTTCTTCTCGTCTTCGTTAGTTTTTGCGGGTTTCTCAATTAAAATTAATTTAGAAATTTTCCACTTTTCCGGGAAAGAGCCCTTGGTTAAGCACTCAGTGAATAGATTTGAGAAGAAGGTGACGTTTCCTAGTAGCAGTGTTTTAATATGTTCTGGTTTCATAGTGTCGGGACCCGGGGATTTACCGAGTTTAATACGACTTATGGCATGTCGCATTTCTTCTTCTGTAACAGCCGGGATCGTATTACAGTTTTCTGTTTCATCCAAGACCATGATATTTTCCGTTTCTATGATGAATAATTGTCTAAATATCTTGGTTTTTTCTTCCAGCTTTAGCGTAACTCTAGGACCTATAGATTTTATTTGGTTTCTTACTATTTGGAAAGCTTGCCCGTAGATATCTTCCTGTAGTGACGAGATAATCTCTTTCCATTTCCCTTTTTTTGCATTGCGAATTTCTTTGGTGAGGAGGTTTCTTGCTTCCTTGTATTCAGACTTGAGATTTTGTCTTTGTGTGTTGTTGTCGGTTTCTCGCATGAATTTCCTTCTTTTCGCCTTGACATCTCTGATTTGTGCCTCAATCATATCATTCCACCAATATGGCAACTTGCAATTTTCGTCCGCCCGTAAGGTGCCACACGAGGAGTTATAGGTCTCCTGGAGCCTTTGGATTTTAGTGGAAATATCATTTCCTTCGGAATTTCTATAGAATTCAGCTAATTTTTCTTCGAAGACGTCTGGTTTCAGTTGTTTGATGTATCGAGTTTTTCTTAAGTTTTTATTTTTTGCAGGAATTTTTATTAATATATTCCCCATTGCAGGATTTCTTCAGATATAAACGTAAGATCTATGAATGATTTTCCGTTGTCCCTTATTAAGGCGGGATGCTTGCCATCATTAAGCATTACCAGTCCCATAGACGCAAGGCCTTCATATAGTTTTTTTCCTCTTTGATCTAGGACATTTTCTCCCCATCATTGGTTTTTTGAATTAAAGTCCCCGGTTACTATTACTGGTAGATGGGATAAATACATTTTCTGGTATACACTGAATAAGAGTTCATCTAGGGCAGATTCGAAGTTACCCATTGGGCAATTAGGGGAAATATAGACGGAGTACACACATATTGAGCCTGTCTCTACACATACAAAATTATTCTTTCTCTCAAATTTATATATTGGAACGTTATTGGGGCTAGAAGACACTATCAGACAATTGTTCTCATTTTGGTTGGAGCAGTATACGTTACTTTTGCTATTTGTGGCTGTTCGCCTATTGGGTTCTTGTAAGCACAGTAATTGGCAATTATATTTTGACGCTAGGGCTTTCGCTAAATCTCCGGACACGATCTTCCTCTGTACATTCCCTTGCAGTATTCTTAGCTCCATGGTTAGTTATCAGTACTGGCCAGGAGGTTTCTCCTGTTTATTCTCTCTAGTTTCAAAGCTGTTTTAAAAGATTTACATTTGGCAGTTCCAGTTATATGTCCCTCTTCATTACAGGATGGACAGAAAATAGTTTTGCTATTGCACGAGGTTTTTCGATGCCCTTCTTCACCGCACCTGAAACATTTGTTGGACATATCTTTTGCTGGGTTTGTGCACGTGCGGGCATTGTGCCCATATTGATGGCATTTGAAGCACTTATCCACCGTAACTCTCTCTTGAATTCTGCATTCGGAAAATCCTATCCGGATGGTAGGTGTTTTGATTAATTTTCTTGACTTAGTCTCGTCCAGCTCTATGATCGCCGTCTGTCCACCGTATGGATTTTTTATCATTTTGATACTTGTATCATCTACGATGTCAATCAGACTCGCATTTAATAAATTATTTCTGATTTCTTCAACGTTTGTTATATCGTCTATGTCCTTTATGTATACCGTTTTTTGCTTAAACTAACCAAAGCTAACCCAAATTAATTAAAGCTAACCCAAACTAACCAAAGCAAACCCAAGCTAACCGAAATTGTTTCGCCTAGGCTTGCGCTTCGCCGCTTTGCGCAATACTTTCTTCACGCAATTGCGTAGTGGCTTAAACGAGACGAAACTAGCCGAAACTAACCAAAGCTAACTTAAACTAACTAAAGCTAACCTAAACTTACCAAAGCAAACCCAAACCAATCAAAGCTAACCGAAATTGTTTCGCCTAGTAGTATCAAACTTTTTAATTATCTCTTTCATTACGCGAGAGCCAACAGAAATAATAATACGAGAAATAACGAGACACAACGAAAAATAGATCTATTCTACATATTGTTGTGGAGGATTCATGTTTTACCTTAAAATTGTTTGGGTTTTCTCTCCAATTAGAGCCGCTTGCTCTGGCTCTAATTGGAGAGAAATCCCAAACAATTTTAAGGTAAAACAACGAGAAAGATTACAAAATGATTGCACCAATAATTGTTAAAGTCAAAAGTGATGAATATGTCAACGGATAGCGTCAGTGTGCGCTGACCTAATAGGAAACGCGACGTCAGATACAGCTTAACAAATTCTATATGATTCGCGCTCCAAGTAGCGGTAACCACATAGGAAACGGAAAAATGCCCCCGGGCACATAAGATCGCCATGAGCCAAGCCCGGAAGTCTGATAATGAGCAGATTCCTAATCCCCTCAATAAACAAAGAAAAATCTATTCAAACTAGTAAAATTGTCGGAATATTTTTTAAGGTTTTCTGCACGTTTCGATTTAACTCCTATTTTCTCATATTTCTTGAATTCATATGGAAAATTGTTACGGAAGAGATCTCAAGGTTTAAGAATCTGATGATTATCTTCCCGATCAGCAGTTGACGTCTTTATTAGTAGAAATCTCATTCAAAGCGGTGTTGCAACTTTTGCTGGTCGACCTTGAAATTAACCCATTTTGTTAATATCGTAGCAACCAGTCAACAAAAGTTGTGTTGAATAGAGGTTCATTTCGACACGGCATTTTCCGTTCGTCGAAAAAGTAGGACGGTGTCGCAAACACCGTATTCCTCAATGTTTACTAACAATAATTATTCAGTAATGATCTTAAAAAAATCATACACACAGATTTTAAAGCAATTCTGCACATCCGCAAATTTTCTTGCACACTCTGGTAAATTTATATGTACCGATACACCCTGTATAATCCGATTCCTAGGTCACCGTTTGCATGTTTGCCCGCCCGATGCCTTTAATAACTAAACAGCCAAACTGAATAACACTAATCAAGACAAATTTAGAATAGCTATTTTTATAATCCAATCATATATCACGATGCGTTGAATAAAGACGGACATAATCCGCGATGGCCAATAGATCGCATCCTTGGTCATTATTCGGTGATTATATAAGATAATTGTATACATGTAATATAGTCCTAAATAAATGACTGTTGTTTCGTTAGCGTGACTTGATTTGTTGATAACCAATTGAATAACAACGGCACGATGATAAGGCAAGAGTGAAGCACTCTTTACTGAAGTGATATTTCTCAGTTTATATTAAGTGTAACTTTTAAAGTGTAAGGAACTATTTAAGAATTTAATCGAACAAAACCTGATATATTACTGTGATGGGGCTCATTCTCAAAGGCTTTTTTGGCCTTATATTGGGCTTGATAGTTTACGTATATATTAGATTGAATGCAGTGCCGAAGGCTCCCGTGTACCCGGACACGTGGTGGGGCAAAGGTGATCCAGCGAAAGAAGATACGAGCATTAAACCATTCAAAATCGATGTGTCTAAAGAAGTGAGTATATTATTATTTAGTCTTAAAAAAGCATACTTATTTTATTATAATTTAGCGTATTATGCCTCCGGTACTAATGAATACATCATGCTATTGTTTAAATATGTTATCAGAGTTCAAGGCTTAGTTTAATGTTCATTATAGGCATATACAGGGTGTCCCACCGGGATACATGAAAAAGCGTAATAATGAAAAATCTGAAAATTTAATGATATACTAATGTTGCTGGTGGCAACTCGGTAAAAATATTTTCAAGATGGTGGTACTTCCGGTTATACCGGAAGTAGGTGTCAACTGGCTTATTTTGTGTGTTTCTTCTTTGCTTATTATATAAACTCTTCATATAATGCATAATTTCTTTTTGTAAATGGGCAACTTCATCTTGTAATTTCTCAATTATTTCCCGATCTTTAGCATTCATGTTTTCCACGTTTTGTTCCGTGTCTGTGTTTTGCTTTTTAAGCGAATAGTTTTCCTTCTGCAGTTTTTCTATTTGCTGAACAGCCTGTTCCAGTGCATTGTTATTATTTGTACCATTTGCTTAACATTCTTTGGAGCAGTAGATACTATGATCTCCCAATCTATTTGCGATAATAGGTATAAACAAATTTTATCTTGAATCTTAATTTTTGGTATTTTCATACAGTGTTTTCTTGATTTTACTATGTTTTGGGAGTTTCTGTTTTACGTCACCATAACCGGCACAATTTCCTCTCCCGGCAGAGATCAAACACCAGGGATAGACACAACCTGAACATTACAAAATAATAATAAATATAATATACAATCGATATACCTAGAGAAACTGCTAATCAGTATTGATTAATTAAAAGCAAACCGGTAGTGAAACATATAAAAGCACATTTTTTATATATTTTTGAAATATTCAGTCTAATTTTCCCGGACTATCAGAGCTAACTGGAGGTTCCAATTACACGTGCATATGAATGAGATGACCCTTGTCATTTCCACATCAAATTTTTAGTGAAATATATAAAAGCACATTTTTTATAAATTTTTAAATGTTCAGTCTAATTTTCCCCGACTATCAGAGCTAACTGGAGGTTCCAATTACACGTGCATATGAATCAGATGACCCTTGTCATTTCCACATTAAAATTTTAGGGAAATATATAAAAGCACATTTTTTATTTATTTGTGAAATATTCAGTCTAATTTTCCCATTC
>JAEQML010055392.1:0-36072 GCA_016904865.1 Pissodes strobi
AAGTGCTTGAAAATTGTAGATCAATACTATTATTCCAATTCAATTTGTTATTAAAGCTTTTCATGATATTAAAAGGGTGGTTCATGATAATATTGGTCCAATGTGCCTACTTAATGAAGACGAAAAATGCAATGTTAAAATTGATTCACAATAGAAAAACACTTGACACTAAAGGTATAGATCTTGGTATACATTAATCTACAGAACTACTTAATGCAAAATTTCAATAGGTTGACTTTACCACAAGTTAAATTCCTCGTTAAATTCTTTTATCCTTAGAATGTATAACTGGTGTAACGAAAAGTAAACTTCAAGTAAAGGAGCAAGATATTATTGACGAAATTGCAGATTACCGTTGTCGAAGCGGTAAATTATTTGGCGACGTAAAAAAAAAAAGTTTCCTGGTTGAAAAGCATTTGTTCATCAGCTATATTATCCACGCATTTTGATGATGCAAGCTTCTTCAGCAGCCCTGAGTGCATTTTTAGCATGTATTGCCATATCGATTAAAAAAAGGGAAACAAGCTTACCAAGGACAGGGCAGCTAAAACACTTTACGTGTTTCACAAGGAAAATTTATGAAAAAATTTAGAAAGTGATAGCATATCAATTTATATTTTTGTTAATAATAAAGAAAGTCGCGCTGAAAATAAACTGATTGTTACTGGGCATGGAAGAACTATTGATATTGGTGAGACTGATGATGATAATGAGGTAAGTTCTGAAAATTAACCCCAAAATAATCATCACCAACTATTCTAAATGCAATGGGTACCTTCATTGATAACTATGACAGCGATGAAGATATACTTGGTGATCCTGCTCGATTTGTGCATGGTTTTTAATTCCCGAACCAATTTTTTTATTCGCATTTCTTAATTTGAGACATGTTTTTGTTCTCCTTTCTTCTTGTATGCATTTATTGTATATACTTAATTCTGCAAATTAATTCATTTAAATGCTTCGTTTTTAAGTTTCTATGTTTATATCCAAAATTTCTTGAAATATTTCCGATTACTAATTTATTCCGAATTTATTATGAAATCTCATTTTATACATTTTTGATTAATTAATATAAAGGAAATTCTGGGAAACCTATCTATTTAAATATAAAATTAAGCAATTGCACTTATCTTGCAATACATGTGTTAATCTATCTGATATAATGACAGATGTACCATCTGCGTACAAGGTAATCAAAAAAGCGCAGTGCCCAGGACCCATCTCTGTGGAACACCCACAGTGGCGGATTTACCGTAAGGCCCGGTAGGCCCGGGCCTAGGGCGGCCAGATTTAGGGGCGGCCCCAATCGTGTCAAAAATAGTATATTACGTACCTAGGCCAGTAAAGAAAGAAATGTCTCAGATCACATGTAATTGTCGGCCGAAGCAAAGCTGAGGTCAACAAACATGTGATCTGAGGCTTTCTTATTTACTGGCCAAGGTGTGTATACTATATAAAATTTGGCAATAAAGTAATTTCATTATGTAATCTATATGTGGGCGCTGAAAAAGAGGCGGCTGATAGTTTGGGGCCTAGGGCGGCCGAGACTGCAAATCCGCCACTGAACACCCATAATTTCCCTGTTTGACTTACGATTAACCGAGCGATTAACTGCATGCCATCTGAACAGGTATTATAACGCAAGGGCACAAATTGTTGCATATTCAACAAAAAGAGTTTGAATCCACTACAGAAAATTTCCCGTAACATCATATGTGTACAATTTTTTCAGAAGAATAGGACATGGTTGACCCAGTTGAATACTCTACTAAGATCGCAAAATAGTTTTCTAATATCATGTACCTAAAATTTTCTAACTAAATAAGTGGATGATTATAATACTGGAATATTAAATTCTTATCTCTAACCTGAGAGTCTAAGAGGTATGTCTTGTTTTCTAGCTTCTCCTAATAGGATCGAAAATAGGAAAAATGTTGAATCCATAGTCATTTGACTGCATTCTCTCCCAAACTTTCAACCCAATCAATAAGACTAGGGTTATTTCAAACATCAGCTGATCTGCCCAAGAACTATTATTTTAGACAGGATTCCGCATTTATTTAAGACTATACCCTTAGAGAAAATTGTTTATTTATAGTTTTTATTTAATTCAAAACGAGATTCAAAATGAATATAAATTTAAACCTCGATTTAAGTACAAACCGTACCTGCACTACCTACCCCATTACATTTTTTTATGATAAGTGAACTGGAATAATTTGTTCTTCTCCTATACTTCTCCTGCACTTTGATATTCGTTATGGTACAGATTAATTTAGATACGACTTTATAACTAATCAAAATACAACACCACAGCAATATTCAGCCAAAATAACACCATGACTACGACACTTAAAATGTATCAACTTTGACAGTTCATGTTTACTATTTACTTAGTAAATTTTGAGGGCTAAAGTAGGTACTTTATTTTATTTTTCATTACTAAGACTCGTCGTAGAAAAAATAGTCTATGCAACTCGCCTTTATAAGAAAAACAATGCTACTGTCTTATAATATCTGTCATTAAATGATCATTGCATAATATGCTATTATAGTGTATTATACATATTATATTATAATGGTCAGTGAACTATGAAGAGATTTCTGGACAACCTTTGACTATCGGATTGCACTAACAAATTATTATTTTTATGCCAAAATTTACTTTTTGCAAACTCGGATCCTCATTTGCTTCCGCGCATCCGCATATGACAAAATATGGTGGACGTAAATAGGTCACTTACCCTGCACTCTTCCCTATATCGATTAGCAATCCGTTAAAATCAGCAAGCAATAAAGTCGCGGCAATTGTCACCTGGTTCACGAGATGCACGTGCACGTAATACTATTTAAAAATCACTCACTATCCTTAGTAGTTTCATAACAAACACTGATGGTCCTTCGAGCCGCGCATTTTAGCCCTTGCATTCAAAGCCCGCTCGATGGAAACCATATGCGCGTTAAACCAATGCGCACTTTTATGTTTACTATTATCCGGAGTGCACGTTGGCGATAGTGTTTGCCGGCTTGGCAAATTTTCGAGTCAACGCTCGCCGGCTGGCCGTCCGTGATTCTTAAACTGTTGAATGGGCAAAAAGATTTGTATTAGATACATTTTACTGATTAATTATGAAAGGATTAATTGAGTGATGATGCCGGCTTTGCTGAAATCGGTTTGCCGCTACTAACAGTACTAACTCAGTGGGATTTGTCAACAATATTAACTCTAGGAGACAATAGCTTCATTATGATTTTCTACATATTGCACATTGTGTGCAGAAACTGAAATTGTATATGGTTCTGATATAAAACTTTAAAATTAAAATATTTCGTTCGAGTCAACGAAAATCAATTTTCCTCACGGTAAGGCGTATTTTCCAAGGAGTTGGGCCCTAGGCCCTAACAATTTTTCGGGCCCCAATATGACTTCGGCTCCCATTAAATTTTTTTGTGTTTCGATTTCGAAGTAACAATATTACTTTTATGGAGTTTTTTATTAAGATTTAAATAAATTTTTTGTATTATTTATAAATTTTCATTCATTTTAATTAAAAAATAACAGATTATTGAAAAACTAGAAAAGAAACACGAAATAAGTTAAAAAAAAGTTTTATTGTAACAAAACATAAATTAGTAAAAATAAAATAATATTTAAATTAACAGAAATACACCAAGTTTAACGTTACCACGTTTCTTCGAAAAAAGTTTGCATATACCTATAAGAGTAAACACAGCCAGATTTGGGACTATACACTAACCACTCACGGAGGACTTTTTCGCCGTTTGTAAAATGCCTAATTTTGTAAAATGCTGAACTTTGTAAGTGTCTGGTTTTTTTTACCGTCAAATGGTTTCGCACACCCACTTCTTTTGTCTATATATTGTTCTTATATGTTTTTAATAAAACGTTCCTGAAAATACAAGCTTATATTCTTCGGCCAGCCTCTTCGTCTTCTTGAGAAGTAAGTTCCTTATTTGTTGCAATGTCAATTTCTGAAGTACTGATGTCACCACTGTCACCAGCGTCAGTGTATGTTTTTGTTTTTCGATCAACCTTGTGAGGCTATTACTAGTTACTTCTTCATACACTGAACTAGACGTCTCTTTCAAGACATGATGGTTTTCTTGCGCCGTCAGAAGATATGTCAACATTACATTTTTCTACTTTTTTTCTTTTTCCCTTAATTTATTACCCTTCCGCTTATTATTCTAACTCAAACTACCACTTTTATACTTGCAACTCATCGTACTTATTATAATTAATCTGAAATTAAAAACAAAAATAAAAATGTTTTCTATTAATTTACTTTACACTTCAAGACAGTAAGTAACAAATAAATTACAAAAAAATCTAGTAATTACATAGAAAGTATACCTATATAACTTATCTTAAATTTACATTTGAAACAATTTCATACACGAGCACAAATTGATGATCAACAATTCACACGTCACTTTAAAACTGAATAAGAATAAATAAGAATAAAAATAAAAATGTACTACCCATATTTACTTCCCCACATGAGGAAATGTATATTGAAAAAAAATGGATAACTATGTAGTTTTTTATGTTGCAAATTTTGGGCCCTACTTCCCATGGGGCCCTAGGCCCGGGTCTAATGGGCCTAATGGTAAAAAAGGCCTTATACACTATCAATAAATAGAATAATCTAACTATCATTTTCCTGGAAAAAGCTCTCTATAGTATTATACTGTATACGCTTCCTAATATAATAGTATTATAGATAAGACTCTATAAATCTTTACATTTACATTAGTTATTATCGGACACCTCAACTTTAGTTATGATTTATGATTTCATTTATGTTTGCCCAAGCAGTACTTTGATGACTTCTGACTACAGCTACAAACGCACTAAAATTAAAGTTGTAATTGCTGTAGCAAGCCATGCAGCAATTAGCAAGACCCGTTAAAAACTGCGGCATCTTAGAATAGTGTTATTTGCAGCCATACCTTACCATTTGGGCACATTGTTGCTTTAAACGCAAAGTCACGGAATATAAACCATTAAACTATGGCATTGGCAATGTTCTGCTTTTTCTTACAGCTTTGAGATCTTTCTTTTATTCAAGATTCTGAGTAATGTCTTGAAAATATTTTGAGCGTTTGAAGATATTTTAACTCTGGACCGGTGGCGCCAAGTCTGTCAGACCGAGAGGTCCGAAATTTGTAAATGCAACGGGTAAGGACAAATCTATAGACGTATGCATCTCAGTAGCTTCCTACCTAAAAATCCTAAAATCTAGTCTCGCTTCGACCGTGTCAGTTGACTCAGTGGATGCATTACTTGGTGTTTATCCGTTCAAGTAAAGTACCTATTGGGTTCAGCCGACTTCCAGTGTCGTCACGAACTATCGAACCAAATTTTCTTTTTGTATTTGTCATTTGTACGATTTTGGTAAATCATTTAGATCATTTAATTTATTGTTAAAATTTGCTAAAAATTGTCATTAGATATTAGCATAATGTCGTACCTGTCAGAACAAGCTCGTTTACTTCAGGTATTGAACGAGGTGGAGACTGACGCAAATGAGTGCGTTGATAATGAGGAATCTGGGGGTCAAGACGACAATTCTGAGGAACGTCTGGCTGATTCTGAGAGCGATAAAGAGGAGAAAGCGATATTGATGATCGTGAAATACCACCTGCTAAAATTCCAGGGGTTCCCAGTTTAATCGGAAAGGATGGATCAATCTGGGAAAACATTACCAACACAAATCGGTAAGAAGTTCTAAATTAAATATAGTTATTCATCTACCTGGTGTAAAACAACATACAAAAAGTGCTAGAACAATTCTAGACTGATGTTTCAAAGATTTTAAACATAATTGTTGAAAATACCAACAAATATGTAAAAAAGTTAAATATAATTACAGCAGGGAACGTTCTGTAAGAGGCACAGATTTATTGGAGATAAAAGCTTTGATCGGTTTACTATTAATTTGGCAGTGTGTTTGAAAGGCACCAAACTGAACACAAACGAAATATGGAAATATGCCATTTCTGGCAGTGGTATTGAAATGTTTTGGTTAACCATGTCTGAACAACTTTTCCTCTTCCTATTAAAACATCTTTGATTTAATGACTTAGATCAGAGACAATACTAGTAAAATTGTCTTTGCTTAGATGCACGAAATGAAAGAAAATTGATCGATAAATTAGCTCCTATAAGAGATGATTTTATAATTTTTAACGAGAATTGTAAAAATACTTACACAATTAGTGAATATGGGACTATATACGAAAAGCTTGAAGTTTTTCGCGGAAGATGAGGCTTTAAGCAGTATATCCCATCAAAGCCCAATAAATGCGGCTTAAAACAATTTGGTATTGTTTGTGCTAAAACGAGATATGCCTTAAGTCTAGGAGCATATGTGGGATTACAACCTGAGGGGCCATATCGCGTCAAAAATGATCCAGCTAGTATTGTAGAAAGACTAGTCACTCCAATATCAGCTACAGGTAGAAATATTAGCTGTGATAATTATTGGTTTACGAGTTTTGAGCTTATTGACAACCTTAGAAAGAAACATAATTTATCATTCAAACGAACGGGAAGAAAAACCAAAAGGCAGCTTCCTGTGGAATTCGTAACACCAAGCCACGACTTGTAAATTCTAGTGTGTTTGGATTTCAGAAAAAAAGACGACGATAGTGTCATATGTGCCGGAAAAAGGTAGAAACGTTATTCTAGCGTCCAGTATGCACTTCGATGCCCAGATAGATGAATCAACCGGTTGTCTGCAGAAGCCAGATATTGTAACATTTTACAATTCAACCAAAGGTGGTGTTGACACACTCGATCAACTTTGTCCTACTTACAATTAGGGATGCAAGCCAAATTTTCTGACAATGTCATGTCACGGTCAAAATGCATATGACGATCATGTCATTTATTTTTATGACACCCTTGTCATATAATTTATCATAAAACTAGCTGACCCGGCGAACTTCGTACCGCCTAACAGTAACAGTCAAACAGTCAATGAATATCTGTTGTTAACTTTTAGCCAAACCTAATTTAGGATGTTAAGTTCAATAGTTTATTAGGATAATATATATAAAGAAAATAAAAATTCAATAAAAGTAGATGATAAGATCTGGAATGATTGAGACCAATCGATTTGACAGTCGTTGTCATTAATTCTCTATATTTTTATTTAAATTTCGATTCAAGTATTTTCTATTTATTTCACTATTTTTCGTTGAATTTCTATTCTATAATGTGTAGTATGTCACTGACTTGCTGTGGCCATCAATTCTTATAAAAAAGCTATAAGCATGCGTGACGTGAGCTGTCAATTGCGGAAAATGGCGGAGTTTCAAACTTAGTTAATTTAAAAACTAATTTTCTGCATAATTTTTCTGATATTTTAATAGTGATTTTGCTATTCGGGGTGGAGACAAATGTAACAAATCAAAGATTATAAAAATCGGTTCAGCCGTTCCTGCGTTATAATAATTGGTTTAACTAATCGGACTTTTTTAATATATCCGATTTTCGTTTTAAGGCGGAGAGAAATCCAACAAATTAAAGATCATCAGAATCGGTTCAGCCGTTCTTAACCCGACCATGCTTTATATAGTGTGTCCAAAAAAGTATGCAACATATGGGAAATTTCTTTATTATTAGTTTCTCAGAAAATGTTATTCCTGATAAAAGTTGATTCCTGAAAAAAAAATAATCTTGACCATGCTAAATTAAGGATAAGTTATACAGGGTACTTAAAAAATACAAAAAATTAAGGTTAGAAAACAAAAATTTGGGCTTATCGGAAAACCTTCTGCAGAAAAAATAAAGTTCCTATTAAGGCAAAAATTAAAGTCGAATACAATTTTTTTCCAAAAGTGCACTGATGCGGAGAAAATTCAAGACAATTATTGAAAAAATGTCGAAGAACCTCCTTTCTCTTAATTTTGTCTTAATTTTTTCAGCAACAACTTAATAGGAACTTTTTTTTTTCTGCAGAAGGTTTTCCGATATACCAATTTTTTTTTTAATCCTATTGTTTGTGTGTTTTAAGGATCCTGCATAACTTATCCTTAATTTAGCATTGTAAAAATTACTTTTTTTTTCAAGCATCAACTGTTATAAAGAATAGTATATTATTTTATATGGAGGAAAAGTGATACTTTTCATGGCGCGCTCGTGTTTAACAGCCGAACGGAGTGAGGCTGGTAATAGAGAGCAAGCCATGAAAAGTAACTTTTCCTCCAAATAAAATATGATGTTTTTTCTTCAAACGTCGACAAATTAATGCAAAAACATCTCTTTTTAATAGTAGTAATATCTAATTATTATTAAAGATAAATGGGTTCGCAAGGCGGCTTAGACCACGGTCGTAGGTGGCCTTGCTTAGACCGGTGTCGGTGAATATAATGTAACATAAAGCTGTCAGTGGACACTGTCAACGTCAACAATAATTATCTTTTTAAGATTGCGTCTCCGACTGCGTTTTAATTCCGTATTGATAAGCAGTTATTGAGTAAGTTCGATTAAATAATAACCAATTTGTTCCTAAATTAGTGATTTTTAGAAATGCAGTCACAAATTGAGTGATAAATACAAATTGTAGTTTAATAAATCTTGAGTTGTTGACGCTTATTTTGTTGTCTTTTTGTATTGTATCTATGTTGCTATGACAACACTTTTACCTCCGCCGGCGGAAAAGTGAAAAGTAAAGCTCCGGCGGAGGAAAAACGAAACTTCACGGCCGCCTACACAGTCGAGTAATGACGGATTTACTGACGTTTGAAGAAAATAACATTTTCTGAGAAATTGCCTAGTTTTTGGACGCTGTATATTTCCGATTTCCGATATTTTAATAGTTATTCTGCTATTCTGAGCGGAGGCAAATCCAAAAAATCAAAGATCATAAAAATCGGTTGAATAATTGTGAATGATGAACAACAAAGTAAGTATCTATATTTTTATCTTTAAGCCGGTTTCTTTTTTTCGTCATGACATCACCTGCCTTGGAAAAAATTGTTTCGACTATCAATAGCTCTTTATAAAACTATCGATTGTTCCGATAGTTGATTTGCTATCGATGTTTAAGCAACACGAAGAACGGATGACTGATCGACCGAATGATCTGGAATGATTGATACCAATCGATTTGACAGTTGTCATTTATTCTCTATAATTTTTTATATTTCGATTCAAGTATTTTCTATGTATTTCAGTATCTTTCTAGATTTGATTATGCTACTTTCCCACTATTTTCCGTTGAATTTCTATCCTATAATGTGTAGTATGTGACTGATTTGCAGTGGACATCATATATTACTAAAAAACTATAATCGTGCGTGACATGAGCTGTCAATTGCGGCAGATGACGGAGTTCCAAGCCTAATTTATAACTAATTTTTTGTATAATTTATTATCCGAGAATTTTTCCCATATTTTAATAGCTATTCTGCTATTCGGGGTGGAGACAAATCCAACAAACCGAAGATCATAAAAATCGGTTCAGTTGTTCTTGAGTTATAAGTGGTGTAACTAACCCGACTTTGTTTTATATATACAGAAGATATATAAGAATAACAAAAATATCAGCTGAATTTCGATATTTATGGTTCAAATAAGCTACAACACGTTATTCAGTGCGCGTCTTAACGGCAGATGATTTTTCGTACGAGTTCACTGGATCGGCTGCGTAAGTGTTTTTTGAAAGTGAGGTATTGTGCTTGTTTTTAGGATTGGACGGTGAATTTATTATTATAATTATTATTATCTTTTAATAAATATGCTTAACACTTTGACTGCCATGTGTATCTTTGAGGATACACAGTAGCCTAGACCAAATCGCCACGTGTATATTTTGGTATACACATGCAATCATGAATATTGCGCCGCGTGTATTCTAGAGTAACATACTATACGTGCATTTCTTATGGGATATAGTTTATCGTTGCCTGGGGCAATGACAAAATAATCTTAGCGCCGGCTTTTGATAAAAGTTAAACAATTTTATATCAATTTTATTATTTAGGTAGTGTTTATTGCTGTGAAATAAAATACAATTGGTAGTTTTGACATAGGGTTATAGATGGTAAATATAAGATAATACATTATCCGAAATACAATAATAATAAAAATAAATAAATACTAGTGCCTAATTATAGGCACACGTGGAGCAATAGTATATTATGATATAAGTGTATAAGAGGGCCTTTAAAGCACGCGCGACATATTTCAAAACACGACGCGCAGCGGAGTGTTTTGAAAGTCGCAAGGGCTTTATAGGCCTCTTATACACGTATATCATACGCTATTTTTTATTATGAATGCATCATAATCTCAAAAATGTTTTAAATATTAAACTTAAGGGATATATTGACGAATATATTAATCTGTCACATTTGACATGATCAAATGTTTCTATAGCAACCTTTAAAAAAGTAGGCGCATCATAAACATCATTTTAAGCACACTGCAGCGTGCGATAATCGTTGATTATGATGCATGCGTAATAAAAAATATATTTTTGTCACTTTTACGCCACGTTTATATTTTTTATACACTAGTCTTAAAGTCATAAAAACAACGAAACTAAAATAGATAACATATAAAAGAGTGTTAGAGAGGTATTTCAAATTCTTTTCCAAGACCTTGCTGCTGGAGAAATTTAACCACCTACGTTTCTTTTGTGCCCTGTGTGACTCTCCAAATTTGAGATATCTCAACAACAAAATTTCCAACTTATCAAAAAATCAGGTTCCTCAGGAGATATTTGACTCGCTGGCTGATCGTGTGAGTAAATTATCAAACAGTGTACCGACTATTTCTGGGATGTATGATATTTTATTGAATAACGAATCTAAATGGAACCTTTTGGAGAAGAAAATAGACGATATTCACAAAATGTCGGAGGTGTTCTCCATTTGTAACCCTCATTCTCTGTTGATATCGGTAAGGGAAGTGGAACAGAATGTCTTTACTATTTCTCAAATTCTACTCAACAATACATAGGAAACCATCAAGATCCAGGTGCAAGACTCCTCGTTCGCTGATATTAAAAAGGGTATTGACAACTTAAAAAGTAGCCTTGGAAATGTTACCACCTTGGTTAGGGACTTAAATTCTAAAATTGCTAACCCAAAACAACATAGCGCTCTACCTACGATGACACACTTTACTTCTACGTCGTGCTCCACCCAAACTACGTCAACGGGATTTGCTTCATCTTCCACTGAAATGGAACTACCTACTGAAGTTTCCTCAATCCCAGATGATTCCAACTCCGCAATTTATAGAAGTGCCCAAAGACGGCACTATGTGATCGTAGGAAAAGTGGAAAACATCAGAATATATTCGATGCTATAACCTGGTCAGTCAGTGCAATGACTCCATAGGAACTACATTTAAAATAGGGACCCTATCAAAAAAGTCCGCTGAGAATTTGTTCGGCATCAATATCTGGCCACCCGCGGCTCAAGTCAGATGGTCATCAGAATCTGAAATCCCTCAGAAAACTACAATACTAAAAAAACTACAGAGCTCTATCTAACTCCCTCCACCAAGGCGAAAGTGACTAGCAGTCCGACCTCTGGCACTCTGCGGGACTTTCCCTCTCCAGTCAGTGAAGCTAACGCGCACAAGGTAACTACAGTAACTTCTGACAAACAAGCTATCGCTGCTTACAAAACTAATGCCTTTGTGAGCGATGTCGAAATTAAACTGTCTAAGGAATCATCCCATAAACCATCCTTCTCTCTAGACCCGCTGACTCCCCCAACAGTTAAATTAACATAGGCCGCCAGTAAGTATAACGACTCTAGTAATCGTTTCCTTATGGCAAGGCTAAGGGAACCTGCCATCTTCAGAGCCATTAGGTTGTACCTTGCCTATTTGTATGACCAACCTGCCTCGGTATGCTATGAGGGATTTACCAACATAAGCATCAGATTATTGCTAGCATCTGAAGGACTGCCAATCCAGGATGACATATTACGACTTTCATGCTGCATATGGGTTTAAACACACTGAAGTGGAAGAAGATCTTTGTTCCTACAGATCCCATGTTGTTGGACGATTCAGATTCAGATGTCCAGAGAGGGTCACCAAAAATACTTCTCCAGTGGTTCCCCGAAGAAAAATTTTTAAGCAGCATGACGTGTCCTGAGCGACTAGATTCCTCTAATCTTGACGCCAGGTTTAGTATGGTTCTTATTAATGTTGCCTCATTGCGAAATAAGACTGATGAATTGTTTTTGTTTTTGGAGGAATCAGGGTTGCCCCAACTAGTTGCAATTACAGAGCACTGGCTGAGTGAGAATGAACCGCTTTATGTTGAAAAGTATTCCACGATAGCCAGATATAATCGGAAAAACTCGGCGCATGGGGGAACACTGATTCTTTCCTTGAACGAGAGCTTTTCCCCTGTAACTAAATTTGATCATCTCCAATCGGATAACTATTTTGAATTTTCCATTGTTTACAATAAGAACTTTGATTTACACGTAATTTGCATATATAGAGCACCAAATTCCGATGTGCAATTGTTCTTTAATAACCTGCTAAGCTTGCTAGACGGTCTGCAGGTGAAAGGCAAGAAAAATTTGTGCGGTGATTTAAATATTTACTACACTACCGCTTGTGCTGCCCAAAAATCATTAATTTCTATTTTTGACTCTTTTGGTCTTTCAATGCATGTAACCTCGCCAACTAGGATTTCTAACAATTTCTCTTCTATCATTGACTATGTAGCATCCGACTTTTCTTCAACTGATGTCGAATCGACAGTAACTAGCGCGGGTCTCTCTGATCATGAAGCAGTAATCTCCAAATTCAATATTTCGTATAGGCCCTCAAAAAAAAACTCGCCACCTAGGTAGAATCTTCTCAGCCTCCAATTTTTCATCCTTTCGTAACCTTTGTCTAAACACAAACTGGAATTTTGAATCAGGTGAACTTGATTCTGACTTTAGTGATTTCTTAAATAAAATTATAAATGTATTCAATAAAGCCTTCCCGCTTAGGTCCATTAAACCTAAACGTCATAAACTAAGGACAACGAAAGGACTGCGCATATCTGCAAAAAATCTGCGATCCCTCTCATACATAAAAAAATTCACTAACTCCATTCAAGTTCTTGACTTCATTTCGAATTATAGGAAGATCTACCTAAAACTTATCAAGGCAGCAAAGAAACTATATTATCAAAATCGTTTATCAACTGCTAAAAACGTATCCAAGGAGGCCTGGTCCATTATTAACGATCTTAGAGGCAAAACAAATTCCGCAAATCAGAGCATGCCAAAACCAAATGATTTAAACGAATATTTTGTCAACGTGAGCAAAAATGTTACCTCTGGTATTTCTCCTTCTCTCGACCCTCTTTCGTTTCTTCCTCTTTCTAAAAAAGTCGCTGATAGTTTTTTTCCTAAGACCCGTGACCAGCCTTGAACTTCTTCAGGTAATGAGCAGCATAAAGAGTAAATCTAGCACTGATAATCTGTCAACTAAAATTTTCTTGAACCTCCCACTTCCAATTATGGATGTCCTAGCTTCCTTAATTAATGCGTCCTTCACGACAGATGTTTTTCCCGAATGTCTCAAAACTGCGATAATTATTCCTTTTCATAAGGGAGGTGAAAAGGATGTCTTATGCAATTATCGTCCAATTGCTCTGTTGCCCGTACTCTCGAAAATCATTGAAAAGTTATTAAAAAATCGCCCCATGCCATTTCTCCTTAGACATGGCATACTGTCCCCGGAACAGTTCGGATTTTTACCAAACAAGTGTACTCGTTGCTTCACGATGTTTACTCATCCCTTAACAACAATCTCCCCACTGCTACAGTCTTCTGTGATTACGCTAAAGCGTTTGACTGTGTGTGTCATGACATCTTGTTAATAAAACTAAATTTTTATGGAATCCATGGTATTCCTTCGAACTGGTTTCAATCTTATCTTGAAAATAGAACGGTTCTGATTCTGATTGCAGATTAATTACCAGTGGAGTTCCACAGGGCTC
This sequence comes from Pissodes strobi, assembly GCA_016904865.1. Lineage (NCBI taxonomy): Eukaryota > Metazoa > Arthropoda > Insecta > Coleoptera > Curculionidae > Pissodes > Pissodes strobi. The sequence continues at coordinate 14,007 of JAEQML010055392.1, forward strand.
TGTTTTTGGGCCTATCCTTTTTCTAATATATATTAATGACTTTACATACCTAAAGATCAATGGTAAAATTTCTCTCTTTGCTGACGATACAAGCATAACTTGGAGTGATTCTAATACTTTCTCCCTACACTCTAATATCTCCAGCGATCTCGTCACAATCAAAACTTGGTCTGACTCAAATTGGCTGTGTTTCAACGTTGATAAAACAGTAGCCTTATCTTATAAAACAACCTTACAACAACCCTTGCTACTTCACAACAGCAATATTAAATACGTTGAATCGGCTAAATTCCTAGGTTTAAATATTAGTGCCAACCTTAAGTGGTTCGCACATATTGATTCCTTGACAAGAAAACTTTCTTCAGCCTGCTTCGCAATTCGATCGGTTTCGAAGGAACTAAATCTGTCTACTGCCAGGCTCACTTACTTCTTTTTGTTTGAATCTCATCTTCGCTACGGCCTTCCCTTTTAGGGCTGCTGTAACACCGAGCAATTTCGTACCATTTTCAAACTTCGAAAGAGAGCAATTCGTTATTTATTTGGTCTTAAAGGCAGAGCTCATTGCGAATACTACTTTAAAAAATATAAAATTCTTACGCTTCCTGCTTTGTTTATTTTAGAAACTACTTGTTTAATACGCAAATATCGAACCATATTTTCCGAAAGGCCACAACAGGAGTACCCAACAAGAAATTCGAGTCAGGGTCAGGACATCTACCTTCCTTTTCCCTCCTCTGAATTAACAAAAAAATCTATTCTATATAATTCCAAGAAGTTATATAATACACTCCCACTACATCTTAAATCCATCCCTACATTTGCCACGTTTCGTGAAAAAACGAAAGCTTACCTACTAGAAAGACCATATTATTCTATAGATGAGTTTTGCGTGGATTAGATTTTTTTTTCTCCATTAATCTCAACTAATTGTTAATCGTTAAATTTTCTACTTGGGGCATCATGTGCGGTGGTGAAGATCATTTTATAGTAGGTATAGGATTATCTTTTTGATGAATGAGTGATTTTTCGGATGTACAGGAATTACACAAAATTAAATAAATACCAGGCTATCAATTTTAGTCATGTTTTGTTTACTTTCACTGGTTGTTTCAACTCTGCAGCGTATACACATTGACCGAGTCAAGTTCACCGACATGACCTTCCTTATTTTACCCAACAGCACGCTTCGCATTAATGTATGTTTCATATTTTGATAACACTGAGTTTCTTTACCCTACGTTTTGTGTACTTCCTGTGGATCTGGTTCAACTGCTTATGACGTTCTGTAATATAGTTTTCTTTGTTAAATCGTAATCAATTTCAACTTGAAAATGGCTTGTTATTCTATTTTTATCATATATATTATTGTATATATTAAGTTTTGTTTTTTGTTTTGTATTTACCCTACTATGTTTAGCTTAGCTTATTTATCTTAATTCGCTTTGTCCATAAAGTTTATTTGAATTTTTCTGTGACAATAAAGCATACTTGACTTTGACTGAAAAAAAAAACACGTGGTCTAGGTGATCCTTCTATTGAATTTGGCGTGGCAGTCAAAGTGTTAAAATTGTATCATATAAAAGTTTAGAAGCTATTAATGTTGACGAACGTTATGCAAAGTCAACTTTAACCTCAACAGAGCCCTCAACATCCACGATAACAATGGCGGAAAATGATGATGACCATGAGCACGGTCACGGGTCATTTGCGCGCCGCGGTCACTTTTATCTTTTGCTAGGGATTTTTTGCCGGGATTGACAGTGAGACAGTTGCGCGCAAAAGAGGGATTACAGAATGGTACCGACTGTAATATAAATGTTAGATATAATACCCCCGTTACGTTTCGTCCCCAAATATTTGAACAGTTCATGCCTGGCCCTCGCCTCGCTTCCCTCGCTACGGAGGCTCAGTGAACAGGAACTAACCCAAACTAACCCACGACATACCCAAAATCGAGGAATAACGATAACACAAATCGACCAGTAATTGGAGAAGATCGCAATACTGTATTTAATAGCATCTACAAGGGCGTTATTTAACCGTTGTTTGTAGGATACATGAACTTAAATAGACTCGTTTAAACAACATTTTAGATTTTCCATTACGCGATTTTCAATATATAGTATTGCTTTTGGATCTAATTCATCTTTATGAAAAAATTGTTTTAATACCGTGCTACCAACTTATTTATTTAAATGTTTTAATGTTGTTCGCTGTGATTCGTTCACTTATATATTCAAGCTTAAACAATAAGAAATGAAAAACAACCGAGAATGCGATAAAAGGGGTAGGTATTCTCAAAAATCCACTTTGATTGCATGTACAACTGCAACAATTTTTTGTTTGTTTAATCAGACGATACCAGAATCGGTCGTAGTCGTATTCTTTTAAATTTCTTTCTTTTAAATTTAATTGCATTTAATCAAGCAATTTTTTTGGTCCCTATTATACACGGATTGGAACTACGTACTCCTGAAGATGCTTTTAAAAACTCAGACATTTTTTGCAAGATTATCAGCTTAATGTCATCATAAATGTTGTTTATTAGTAAAAGAAAATTGGTCATTTTATTTATAAATATTTAAAGTAATATGATTTTCATTACTGTCCCACTAAGAAAATCATTAATTCAAATGGTAGAAAACGTAACTTCCTACTAGGTATAATAAATAATAATGTAGTAATTTATATTGTCCATGTTTAAAAAAAAAAGTAGCGAAACATAGGTCAGCTCTCGTGTTGATTTTTGTGAAAAAAAAATCTAAATTAATTCAAAAGAGCAAACAATACATGACTTCCTTTTTGATGTATACATTAGTTACCTACGCAGTATTAAAACGTCGATGCTGCTATACTTTCAGTCGAAATGCCATCGTTGTTGCAACTAACTCCATGCACTGAATTGGTACAGCAAAGGATACCAAGGCTGGAAGCAACGTTGTAAGAATGTTTTTAACCATCGTCTAACGTCTAATCAAGGAGCCTACTGCAACGTTGATATCACGTTAGAATGCCTCTTAGCTACTCTGGTTAAATTGTCGTTGTCTTTTTGCATTAGATCTTCCAATATTATTATGACTAAGCGGTAGGTCTTTTGCAGGTTTAGGACAGATGAATGAAAACCCCTTTTCTTGAAAAAGTTGCCGACGTTTCGACGTATATTTATCGTCTTTTTCAAGGCTGTAACAATGGAACATACATGACTACACATGATTAATCATTAGACTTATGTGTCTTTTTAACAAAAATTGCAGAAAAATACAGCTCAAAAAGAATATTCCTTGGTAAATAGCGAAAAGTTCAAATCATATTCTAAAAACATAAAGAAAAAAAAACAAATAAATTTAAGGCTTGATGCCTACAAACAAAATAAATAAATAAATAAATACATTCTATTACCATACAGACAAAATTCCCAAACTACACGACGAACATAACAACAATCGTGTGTACATACCTATTTTCCCTTAAGAGGTTTTTCGTCATGACTATTAGATGGTAAATGGTGCCTCCAGAACAATATAAGTACGCAACACATTTTTACAAACATAACTTGGTAAATCTTTCTATAAATACATACATAAGTCACGACACGCTATAACAGATATACGTAGATATATAAATATATAAAAAACCGTCCTATTTAATTTAAAATAAGCAAACTTTTTGTAGACAAGGGACTAACAGCGAACTTGGTTGGTATAAACTGATGCGATGTATAGGTAGTGTGTACCTATACTCCTCCTATACCTACCTATATACATCTTAAGGGAAAATAGGTATGTACACACGATTGTTGTTATGTTCGTCGTGTGGTTTGGGAATTTTGTCTGTATGGTAAAAGAATGTATTTATTTACTTATTTATTTTGTTTGTAGGCATCAAGCCTTACATTTATTTGTTTTTTTTCTTTTATGTATTTAGAATATGATTTGAACTTTTCACTATTTACCAAGGAATATTCTTTTTGAGCTGTATTTTTCTGCAATTTTTGTTAAAGAGATAAATAAGACTAATGATTAATCATGTGTTGTCATGAATGTTCCATTGTTACAGCCTTGAAAAAGACGATAAATATACGTCCAAACGTCGGCGTCCGCAACTTTTTCAAAAAAAAGGGGTTTTCATTCATCTGTCCTAAACCTGCAAAAGACCTACCGTTTGCTATATCTAAGGACGCTAATCTTACCACACTATTATTATGACTTTTCTACTCTCTGAATTAAAGTGTAGGTACTTCTAAACTACTTACGCAGTGGCAAATTCAAGCACTTTCACCAACCTTTTATTGTAACCTTGTAAACTTCTTAATGAACCCCCAATCGAAAAATACCCGCTCCCCTAAAGTAATAGGAAGTACATGCATCATAGAGGGGCGGTAGGCAGCTAAAATCTGACCCTCGATGTGATTAAAGTTTTTTTATTCCAAACACCCTCTGTGTAAGGGTAGCGAAACTGTACGTTCGTCTAATCCTCTTGTAAGTGATGATTTTAGAGGATGAAAACCCTGTTAAGGCACACATATCCACATATTGAATAACACTTTTTGAAACTGATAATGCAAGGAAGTGTAGGAACACTAAATGTTTAATTAAATTGTTATAAGAATTTTACTAAACCCATCATTAAGTAGGTACATAGTACATTTATCTGCAGGTAATTCTTTAAAATACATCTTGTGTACTTGTCAAAAAGTTTTACCAATTTTTAATAATATATAATAATAATAATAATAAAATTGGAAAACCTACACATACTGGTGTCATTTACAAAATTTGTTTCATACTCTTGTTACGCGACATACTCGAATTCGAGTAATGCCCGAAAAAAATGCGCAGAACCAATTTTGCACATCGGATAATTATTCCCAAACACGATTACGCACGGGTAAATATAAAATAGCCCAATTTTACTTTTAGGTATATTTTATTATTTAGAACTAGCTCAGTGAGGTTTATGGCGTACAATATTATAGATATCTCATATCCAGATTTTAGATAAATAAGATACAACATAAAGCTGAAAATATTATTTAAATGTGCTTTATTTAAATACTGACAAAGAAATATAACAAAAAATAAACCTTTATTCTTAAATATCAGTTACTTGACTAAGTATTCAAATAGTATATTATGATATAAGTGTATAAGAGGGCCTTTAAAGCACGCGCGACATATTTCATTTTTGTAAGTCGCAAGGGCTTTAAATGCCTCTTATACACGTATATCATACGCTATTTTTTATTACGATGCATCATAATCTCAAAAATGTTTTAAATATTAAAATTAAGGTATATATTGACGAATATATTAATCTGTCACATTTGACATGATCAAATGTTTCTATAGCAACCTTTAAAAAAGTAGGCGCATCATAAACATCATTTTAAGCACGCTGCAGCGTGCGATAATCGTTGATTATGATGCATGCGTAATAAAAAATTATTTATTTGAACAAGAACTTGAATGATGGCATTGGCAATTGCAGATCAATTTTTTTTACACGAACATGGTATATTAATAGATTTTTTATTGCACATACATGAAATATATCCTTGTGTAAATCTATATCAAAAAATGCAGTTCTAAGTGATAATTTAAGCTTCAACCTATGTTTCATATGTATTTATCAACCCCACACTTAAAATTACAATACTTGAAGTATTGTTACAGAGAAAATAGCTGCTTGCTTGCAATTCATGTGCTCTTTCAGGTTGCATAGCTCAGACTAGGTATGGCAACGTTGTATCGATATATTGAATGGAAACTGAACCATTGATGGTACCGAAAAAATAAAATTTAATTATTTTTGATGTGTAAACATTTTACGAGTCGGTATGCGGGTAAATCTCGCGAAAATGGAGGGAAGTGTGGGGACAGAGATGTGGGGACGGACTATGTAAACGCGATGTGGCATTATAACCAGTGTGCATTGAGGAGAAATTTTCATTCTATTATATTCGCAGTGTATTTGGATCCATAGCACAGCATATTTTGAATTGACGGTTGAATTTAAAATGAATTTTCGCTTCAAAATCCACGACAAATTCGTCCGAAGCCACGACTATCGTCCCAAAAAAGTTCGAGTTTTCGGATTTTTATACAATTTTGCCATTTAAAATCGTTTTTAAACGGATTTTAGACGATAAAAAGCATAATTAATATTTTAAATTAAACGAACTGTCAAAGTATTATTCGGATGCCCAGACGTTTAAAATATATTGAGTCATAGTCCTCTTCTAAAATTTGCTAAATTTGGATATTGACTTTCCCAAATCAAAGGATCTCGGCCCAAGATGAGTAGCTGATAGTGAATAAGCTGTGTAGATTTTCGTGTCGAATTTTGCAGTGAATTAATACACCCCGAAGCTGCCAGGAAGTATTATTAAACACTCATAAAAAATAAAAGTATGGTTATGTAGGTACTGAAAAATACTTTTTTTCTGCGTATAAAAAATATTGGAAAAATGATCAGTATACAGGGAAAACCAAAAAGTTAATTTTTTTTCAATGGAACACCCTATATATGAATTTATTTTTCGATTCCTTGTACAATTCTAAGCATATTTTATGTATGATGTTATACCTCTAAAGTCAGTAGTTTCACAGCTATAAACAGTTGAAAATCGGTACTTTGGCTACTTTTCACCTTGGTAGCAAGAAGATCATCAGAGATGGAGTAAAATAAATTTCACATTCCTGTCTTAACTTTTCAAGAGCTATCTGACGGTACTAACTGGCAGGCGGTACCATGGGTACCAAATCTGGTACCTCCGTAGGTACCATAAGTTAGCACCATCAGATAGCTCTTGGAAAGTTAAGATGGGAATGTGAAATTCATTTTACTCCATCTCTAATGATCTCCTTGCTACCAAGGTGAAAAGTAGCCAAGGTACCGATTTTCAACTGTTTATAGCTGTGAAACTACTAACTCTAGATATGATATGCTTAGAATTTTACGAGGAATCGAAAAATAAATTCATATATAGGGTGTTCCATTGAAAAAAAAATGACTTTTTGTTTTTCCCTGTATACTGATCATTTTTCCAATATTTTTTATACGCAGAAAAATAGTATATTATTTTATATGGAGGAAAAGTAATACTTTTCATGGCGCGCTCGTGTTTAATAGAGAGAGTAATAGAGAGCAAGCCATGAAAAGTAACTTTTCCTCCAAATAAAATATGCTGTTTTTTCTTCAAATGTCGACAAATTAATGCAAAAAGTCTCTTTTTAATAGTAATAATAATTATTATTAAAGATAAGTGGGTTCGCAAGGCGGCTTAGACCGGTGCGGTGTCGGTGAATAGGCTCAGGTTGTTGCTATAGTAATGTAACATAAAGCTGTCAGTGGACACTGTCAACAATAATTATATTTTTAAAATTACGTCTTCGATTGCGTTTTAATTCCGTATTGATAAGCAGTTATTGAGTAAGTTCGATTAAATAATAACCAATGTGTTCCTAAATTAGTGATTTTTAGAAATGCAGTCACACATTGAGTGATAAATACAAATTTTAGTTTAATAACTCTTGAGTTGTTGACGCTTATTTTGATGTTTGTTTGTATTGTCTCTATGTTGCTATGATAACACTTTTACCTCCGCCGGCGGAAAAGTGAAAAGTAAAGCTCCGGCGGAGGAAAAACGAAACTTCACTGCCGCCTACACAGTCGAGTAATGACGGATTTACTGACGTTTGAAGAAAAAAGTATTTTTCAGTACCTACATAACCATACTTTTAATTTTTTTGAGACACTTAAAATAAAAAAGTTAAAGGGGGGCGACATTATAGGGGATCACCCTGTACAGATATTTTCAAGAGTATAGTAAAGAACATAGGACACTTTTAGCTTTTACCCGCGGCTTCGCTCGCGTTGATTTTTACGGTTAGTTTTAATCATATTTTTTATTTTCTTGAAGTTATATTTGTTAAAAGATTTTTTCTTGATTTTGGGCATGCCTTGGATTAGTTTGGGTTAGAGAAGCTAGCGGAGGGCTATGCGTGAAATGTAATAATAGGTATTCTAATGTAAACGTTACTAATGTAACGCACGTCAGACGGTATCTGTGACGGAAATGTGTTTTGCAGGCAGTCTGTAACCGTTATTGTAAAACGTGCGCTTTCTAACGCTAGGCAACCAATTCCAAATAAGTAGTTGCCTATATTCAGGAGTCACGCGGCCTAAGGTGGCATTAGATTTTCATGTCGATGATGTCGATATAGGATATGTTTACACATCAGTGTCTCGAGTACTAGCAGACTGGCTCAATTTTTTTTATATCTAGGATGATTACCGTAAAAAAATCGTTTAATATTAGGTAGAATAAAAAAGCAGAATTTTATGGCTCTAACTAAAGCCTGTAGGAAATGAAGTTGAAACATATTTATTAGGACTTAGGGCGCCATGTATTATTTACTACTCCAAGATAATGCTACGAATATAAAATCAACAGATGACGAAGTTTTGTGAACGATTTTTCCATATTCCACCAGAAAATTTGAGTTGACAACATCTTTATTTCGCTTTTCCAGGGTTGTTACATCCTCGCCTATTTGGACGTCGCGCGTCGCCTTTACAAAATTTGCTTGTTACAATAAGAAATAATTGTTACTGTAGATTACCCATGCTTTGATTAGACACTTTTCATGTACATGAAGTACCATCCAGTGCCGTCTGCAATTCGGTCACATGAAAACAGCCCTTGTACAAATAGCAGCCAAATGGAGACCCACAACAAATATTCTGAATGGAGTAGGTATTAGCATGGGTGACTACAAGTTGGACTCCAGGACTAAACTAAGCCATAAGCAAGACCAAGACTGGTGCTTTGAAATGTAACATTATACATAATTATGTAATGGTGTGATATATCTCTTTAGGGAGTTTCTTTTCTTTTTATCACCTCATTGGCAATGAGTTTTAAATTTTATTACTATAAAAGAGGTTTTCTTGGGTATTAGGTAACAATCTTTAGTCACTGGGGATATTCTTTTCTTTTTCTTGTATTTATTAAAAAATGAGTTTTGAATTTTTTAGCTATGGGAGGAGATGTTTTCAGCATTGGGGAGTAATGGTAACGGAGGGGCGGGCATATGTAAACTAATGATTCTATTTGCGAAAAGAACATTCTATAGTTTTAATTTGGTACAGGATGTTCATCTATAATGTTTCACCCTTTTAACTTAATTTTTATGCTACAACAAAAAAGGTAAAAAACAAAATTGTAGCGCTTTTAATGTAGTTTTTGCACACGTAAAGGAAAAACTAAAAAGTGTACAGTATACAGTGTAGATCAAAAAGATTTTTTTTTAATCTTCCATTTGTTATTCGATTTTTCGATTCTACGTAAAATTCTAAGGATTTTTAATGTAACACACTATATGCCTATTCCTAATACTTTAGGAGTTATTGACAGTTGAAGTCGCTATTTTGTTTGTTCTTTTATTTTTTATGGCAGCAGCCACCTAAGAATATAACTTTTTATTTAGCTTTTGAAGTCATTGAGGTGTAAATATTGAGTTTCTTCAATTCGATCTCATTGCTTCGAGTAGTGGTTTTGTATCTTCTGTTTTAAAAATGATTAAATAATTATTATTATAATAAAAAAATGGAGACTTCAACTGTCAATAACTCCTAACGTATTAGGAATAGGCATGTAGTGTGTTACATTAAAAATGCTCAGAATTTTAGGTAGAATCGAAAAATTGAATAAAAAATGGGGACTAGATTTTAAAAAATGGTCTTTTTATCTACCCTGTATGCTATACAATTTTTATATTTTCTTTACGTGTGCAAAAACTACATAAAAAACCCTACAATTTTGTTTTTTTATTTTTTATTGTAGCTTAAAAATTAACAAAGTTAAAAGGGGGTTATGGGTGAACACCCTGTACATAGAATAATTATTTTACCTATTATTTAAACATGCTTTTGGTGCTTTTGGATACTTTTGTTTAGTTTTGTTTATATCATTCAATGAACTTTCGATTAATTTCAGTTAGTTTCAATTTATTTTAGTCATTTGAACCGGTTCCGATACGTTATTACCTATTTTAGTGCTTGCGGTATATTTTTTGTTAGTCGGCCAAAATTCGGTTAATTTAGGTTATTTTTAACTTTAACAACATTTTTAAATTATTACGATAGAGGGTTTTAACCCGTGTTTTGGTGCTTTTAGTTACTTTTGGTTAGTCAATCAATCAGATTTCGGTTACTTTCAGCTTTTGGTTCATTTAAGTTAGTCGCCAAACTTCGGGTAATCTGGGTTAGTTTCAACTTACTTTTATATTTTTAATCTGTTCCCCCTTTTTGGTGCTTTTGGTTACTTTTGGTTAGTTTTGGATAGTTATTCAATCAACTAATTACTTTTAGTTAGTTCCAATTTATTTTAGTGGATCGGTTCCGATACAATATAATCAAATCAATGTTTTTGGTTAGTTTTATTAGTCGTCAAAATTCAGTTCGTTTTGGTTAGTTTTAACTTACTTGCAACCTGTTCCGATACGACTTTCAGACTTCCGTTTTGACGCTTTTGGTTACTTTTGGTAAGTCGTTCAATCAAATTTCGGTTAGCGTCAGTTAGTCCCATTTTTTTTTAGTTATTTGAACCAATTCCGATACCATATGATAGAATATAAACTTTTGAAAGGAAATCAACGAAGTTTTAAAAATTTCCACAATTTATTTTTATTAACCGTGACACGTGTTTCGGCACACGGTGCCTTTCTCAAACAAGTGTCACGGTTAATAAAAATAAATTGTGGAAATTTTTAAAACTTCGTTGTTTTCCTTCCAAAAGTTTGCAACGAATTTCCATCAAGTATCAGCTAAATCCATCGATTTGATCGAATATAAGTTTAAAATTAATAAATTAACACGATCTCTCACGCGTATGACGTCATCTGACAATCTGACATCTGACATCTGTAGCATGCACTTTTTCACGATTTTAGACCCTATACTAAGAAACAGATACATTTTCAATGTTAAAAAATATCGATTGTCAATTATCGTAGCGAAATAAAGATGTTGTCAACTCAAATTTTCTGGTGGAATATGGAAAAATCGTTCACAAAACTTCGTCATCTGTTGATTTTATATTCGTAGCATTATCTTGGAGTAGTAAATAATACATGGCGCCCTAAGTCCTAATAAATATGTTTCAACTTCATTTCCTACAGGCTTTAGTTAGAGCCATAAAATCCTGCTTTTTTATTCTACCTAATATTAAACGATTTTTTTACGGTAATCATCCTAGATATAAAAAAAATTGAGCGAGTCTGCTAGTACTCGAGACACTGATGTGTAAACATATCCTATATCGACATCATCGACACGAAAATCTAATGCCACCTTAGGCCGCGTGACTCCTGAATATAGGCAACCACTTATTTGGAATTGGTTGCCTAGCGTTAGAAAGCGCACGTTTTACAATGTCGCAGCAGCAGAGTCGAGTCATGGCGTTATGTAATTATGAGGAATATATTGGCGAAGGTGTAAGGTGGAAATATTAGTGGCTATAATAATATTGGCGAAATAAAACGTGTTAGTAAAAAGTGTTGTTTACAGATCAGAAGTCGGGATAACCTAGGTATTGTGTTATTTCTTATGGAGAACGATGAAATACGCGATTTAGGCGAGTTTAATCACATTGGCGTCTTCTTTTCTTTGTGAAGTGGCCGTATCACAAAAATTCTTAACAATTGGTGGGTTTTTTTTGCTATCCTTGACAGTGGATTGACGTTTGACAAATTTGACGATTTTTTGGGGTAGTCACGATAATAAGTGCGTGTGGTGGTTAGTGATTATTGTAAGAATTGTGGCGTATTTTTACTGGTGTCTACGTTTTTTCAAGTGATTGCCTATGGAGGAAGGCGAACGTGACGAGTTAGAGCTCGATTACGAGCTTGAATTGAGCACCGGTGGCCACGGCGGAGGCGAAATGCTAACAATTTTAGAGAGTTTCACGTAATATTTTGCGGCAATTTGAGCCAACTGCCACCAGTGAATGCAAAGCCTGTTTTTTCTCGACCTCAAAATCTATTACAGCTCCATGTGTTATGGCAAACACTTGACTATTTTTTTTTTTGAACCAGGTTGTGGCAAAAAGACACAATATTGTCATGAATATAACGGAATTAGGCAATGGAGAGATTGCACTGAAAAAAAAATGTGCAATTTTGGAGAAACGTTTTGTCCACACTCAAAACCTAGCAGAGTTAGATAAATTAAATGTTGCTTTATTCTTATTCCATTATAACAGAGATGTCGATAATCACAATTACAAAGTTTTAAATATTGATGAGAATGTCTGCTGTTTGGCTGAAGATATAAGTGGCTATAAAAATAATAACCAATTACAGTCCACCATTCGAAGGAATTAAAAAATGGTTACACAACCTGGTAATTCATGGAGGAAAGAAACCTAATATGAAACATCTTTTCATTTTTTGAATAAAGATGTAAGAATTTAACTTTTATAACTGTTTTTTTTTTCTAAAGGATAGACAGTTGTTTATACATCACACCTTAACAGATCAGATTTATTAAAAATGTTAATTATTTTTGTAAAGTGGTAATAACTAAAAAAATCACTTTTTGCTATTTTCAAAATTGGTCTCTTAATATAAGATACTAAGGGTTCCTAATAAAAGACTGTCTATTGTTTTATTTCAAAAGTAATCAAAACAAGGATCAAAATAACAAAACAACACTAAAATTTAACCACACAAAAGCTTTTTTCCTTGTTTTTTTTTTCGCACATAGAGCAAGCAAATTGTGTGTCATCAACATCGCCACAATCTTCGTGGCACCACCGAAAACATTCGAAAAATCTAGCCTATTTTTCTCCACGAGTGTCTTCGGAAAATCTTCCATGGCAAAACTGACACTCAGAATCATTGTTAGCCTCTTTATCAGTCGGGTCATCATAATGCACAGAAGCTTCTGAATCTGGACTGTTCGATATAATTTGATCCATTTTGGTACTTCTAGTGTTGGATTTTTTATCTATTGTTGCCGAAGATCTTAGTTTTGCATCTTTGTTTTTTTTAGTTTCTTGGTAATGGATTCTTCCAAGTTGTTTTATACAGGATAGATGTTATTAAACTTACTTTGCCTTTTCTTTTATTAGAATTTGCACCATAATTTGAAGCACTCTTTTGGAGAGACCATACCGATATAATCAGACTAATTGATGTTAGCAGAATCTGCTCATGTTGATGGAGTTTTTTGGGCTCCGCAGGGAAGTCCACAACTAAATCTGATGACACATTTGAAATATTTTTGTCCTTACTTGAAATATTTGCACCTTAATTTTCAATATCAATTCTTTCTTGTAAAGGCGAATTTTCCTCTCCTTTCAAAAAGTCAATGTCTCTAAAAGCAGTTGTGTTGCAAGGAAAGAGGCCTGTTTTTCTAAATTAATTTTCCGATACCTACATTGCTGCTGACCAATTATAAGCTTATAGTGAGCAAATATTGTTGTGTTTATCACAACTTATCCTGGGTTGTTTTTGAGAAATGTCTCTATTTCTTGAGTGTAATACATTTTTAATGGTGCCGCATGTGGCGGTAAGCACACAATTGAAACATAATTCTCTCTGGCCATGTCTATGATTCCTATATTTCTAGTGTGGGAGTAATGATCATCTAAAACAAACAAAATCGGATCATCTCCTGTTGGTTTGGTTAACTTAATAAAAAGCAGAAACTAATGCGTAAAGATATCTATCTGAATCTATCTAGATGGATAACAAGCCCATATTGGTCCAGGTGGTGCGCCCTCCATTAGATGTTCCGACATGTTTTTACGAAGAGATACTTAATGCTGAAACAAAAGTACCACAAGCATTCATGGCTGTCACAATGGTGACCAGTTTTCATTTTTAGTGTGATGTTATAGCACAAACCTGTTTTTTTCTTCTTTCAAGTCGATGATTTTGCTTTGTATGTTGGATAACCGTAATACCTGTCTCGACAACATTAAATAATCTATGTGGAGAGAAGTTAATTTTTCCATCTCCCTTTGGAATATGTCAACAAATTGCCCAACGTTTTCAGCGTTAAACCCTTTAACTCTCGCAGTAGATATTGTCTGTGGTGTACGTACAGATAACTGCGAGTGTCTGATTAAAATTCCTCTATAAGCCATTTTCTACCCGCAGACTCCTTTTCGCTGCTAAAAGGATGCCTCAAAACATCTGTAGTGACTAACTGAAACGCTATATATTTGACAGCTTTCCTTCGAGGACCGTAATATTTTTTTCCATTTCAATGCAGTAGTCTGCTAAGTGAATCTCCAAAGCCTCAGGTAAAGCTTGTTTCCTACCCAAAGAAATTTTCACGAGGTCCTCTGCATGTATGTTGTCTTTTACAGGTCGTTCAATTGTTCCTAAAAAATTTAAAATTCTCGTAAAGGAAAGCTAAACGGATAAAATAGGTAAGCTTACCTTTCTTCGCTTTCTTTTTTTATTGCCTCTAGGCATCTGCAAAACTTTTTATGAAAATGATCAAGAAATAAATAGTTCTCCTAATATGAAATAGCTCATATTAAGAACTTCGTTGTATCTTATATTAGGAATCTTATGTAAAAATTCTTTACATATTTTTTTTCAAAAATTACTTAAGTTTCCACGCGTTTTATATAATGCAACTTACACATAACAACTTTTGAATAAAAAAATCACGTCAAACTGAGCATTGATAAAATTTTGGTATTGCACTCATAATGCATGCACGTGCCGGATTGTAACAGCAACTAAAAATAACTCAAGCTGATCTGATATTTGACCTTCCGATGAATTGGTTTTAGCGGTTGTCACTAGATGGAGACTCTTACTTGTGGAGAAAATAGGGTATCTCATAATAGGCCCCCATCTAATATTAGGCCCCTTTACTCTATGCCTAGGAAACTATTATTGGCCACTGATACCCCTTACATAATTACACAAAATATTGACAAAATTGATAAATGCTTCCTTTGGTTACTTTCGCTATATTGAATACAATACAGCGACGACATAACAAAAGTTCAACGTTTGTGGATAGAATTTAGTGACTCCTTTATGGGAACAATGCTACGTACGGTACGAAGTACCATCAGCATCATTCACAGGCTCTTGCCTTTCAATTATTCGTCGTGAGGCTGTTATTAGTGTCGGTTCCAAAATTACTAAAGTAAGAAGAAAGCAATTTCCAATTGTTGCTGCAAATTCCTTGCGAATATACGAATATTCTAAATCATATGAAGTCAGTCTAGTCTATGTCGCATTATCGAGAGCAAAAAATCTGAAAGGGCTCTATTTAACTAATCGCAATGAAGACTACATATTTTATCACTCTAAAAAGAATACTGATAGGGAATTGTTAAAAACAGAATTTAAACATTTAGAAAAGCGAAAATTGGATTGCATTGCGGATCGTTGAGCGTTGGAAAAAATTGACGGTAGGTATACTAGAAACCGCTTCCACTACATATCTAAGCGTACAAAGCTGATGTAGACGTTGCAGCTGATATTGTCTTTAAAAAAATGTAAACCCTTACCCCTATGGGAAACTGACACGAATGATAATGATGACACAAACGGTACAAAAGACAGAATGTTAAAGCTGGCGGTGTTGCAATTTATAAATTGCTGCAATCAGGTGTCAAACAGAGCGATCCTTTAAATATACGCATGTATAGTATAAAGTATTTCCGATAAAACATTTAATTTATATCGGTTCATTTTAACAGAATGTTAACTATAAATAGTTTATTCGTTATTGTTGAGGTAAATCTATATGAAGTTTTGTATAGAAATATATATAGACTAGCCACCAAACAATCAATGAAAACTTATTGATATTTAATCATCAAAATACATTTTTTTTTCGAAATTACTTGGATAAAATCAGCGCTAGATTAACAGCTTTCGCTGCTAAATGATTGGATGGGTCGTTGGGCGTCTGGGTTCTTAACTCTTAAGTACAGGCGTGTGGGTACAAAGTGCTCTGCTTTCAGAGTAAAATATCATAAATTATTTTGTTTGTCACGGATATCCACCTATCTCTACCTAACTGCCACTGGAGTGTCAGCTCTTTGTATTAGCAATTATGGTTAATTTGGGTTAGTGTGTCGTGAGCTATAGATGTATGTCGTGTTCCGGCGCGACCGTTTAATAATGAAAATATGTTTTTCGGTTTTAACCAAAATTATATTATAATTATTTGTCATTTCGGTTTTGCTTGTGAGACATATTTTAATTGTATATTTAATTTTTTATTTTATATTGATAATAAACTCACCCTAACCCAAACTACTACCATAAATTTTAATAGAAGGAAAATATATATAAAACCGGAAAACCGCAACATAGAAAATTTAGATTACTATTGACCAATAACTTCTTTACATACACTGTATAAGATAATGACATCAGCAAAATGCAAGAAAATAGATCATCATCATCAAAAATATAATATAACTTTGGAAGATCAAAAATGCTATAGAGGGAATGGACAAGGCTGTAAGGAACACTTAATAATAGAGTCTGTGACAATAAGACAAGCAGATAAACAACGAAGGAACCTACGAACATGTTGCGTAGATTACAAGAAAGCTTTCGACTCACATGTGCCACATTCATGACTGAAGAAAATTCTACAAATTTTTAAAATATATACATCTATCTATAAGAAATTTTCTATTAACCACCATGAGCACCTGAAGAATAAATTTACATTTAACTGCACGGGAAGAAGAAATAGAAACCGACACAAAAAATTAAAGGATGATTTTTTCAAGGAGACTCACTAAGCCCATTACCCAAATCAAATATTAGAACAAAATAGAAAACAAAATTAACCACCTTCTCTCTATACATGGATGACATTAAAATATATGCACCAATACAGATACAAATGAAAGGAATACAAAAAATTATAGATGAAATAACAGCAGACATTGGAAAGGAATTCGGAATATGTAAATGTAAAACGTTATGTACAAAAAGAGGCAAATGGAAGGATGAAGTAACTACAGAAACTTCTAATAACGAAATACTAGATAACATGCTGAAAGATGAAACATTTAAATATTAGGGATTTCAGTAAAACTCAAAGATAGACCACACATGAATACAAGACAACTAATTAAAGATTAAAATAAACGCATAACACTAATACTCCACACGAAATTAAATTGAAAGCATCTAGTCAGTGCCATTAACACGTTTGCCATCTCGCCCCTAACATATTCCTTTGCAGAAATAAAATGAACAACTGACCTAGACAATATAAATATACTCACAAGATCTGAGCTAACTTAACAGAGAAAGCTACACCCAAACTCGTGCAAAGAGAGACTCACATTAGATAGGAAAGATCCACTCATAGACATTTACAAACTTCACCCATCTATCGACTCATTCAAACTTCACATATCTTAAATAGAAATCCTTAGAAGATACTTCCATAACAAACATATTTCATTGCAGGCAAAGAATATACACCGCTGAATCTCAACTAGAGCCACAGCGGATGCAAACATCACAGGATAAAATACAACAAGGGTCACCGAAGAAATAACATGGAAAGCACTTATACATTATTAACAGTGAATATATCCACAAAGAAGGCACGTACAAGTGGCTAAGAAAGGACAACTCTACCGAGAAACCGAGGGTTTCATATTAGCGATACAAGACCAGTTCACAAGAATAAAGTTCTTTTTTATTCTCGTGACCAGGTACAAGCAACCAAGAACTGCCAAACAAATATTATAAAAAAAGCAGAGTTAAATCACCTATGCAGAACTTGTCTTCGACAGCAGGAAGCAATTGCACTCGTAATAGGAACATGCAAAATACTGATACACAGGAAGATACAACAGAGCAATGAAAATAATACACCAGGCATTAGCACTTAAATTTAATCTGATATCATAAGAAACACAATATTATAATATACACTGTGGGCCAATTTGAGTTATTTTTGGAGGCTGCCATGTTCTTGTGAGTTCATCCAGTTGTGATCGAAAAGTTTCAGACAGGACCGGACTTACGGACTTTTTCTAAAATGCTGCATTTAATGTTGTTGCAAAATAAATCTGTTTTACTCAAATTTGAGCTGATACGTTTTTTCGATAGCTAAACTACCGGAAATACACATGCTAAAGATAAACTATAAAAAAATTACTCATCGAGAAATGTATTTTTTTCCTTCTGGGCCATATTAAACGTTTCACTCTTTTTATATCTTTGTAATTATTTTTTTTATTTATTAACCGGTTTCATCCATTTTCGGTTCCTTGAGAAAACAGTCTTTTTTAAACCAAAATTCAGTTTCAATATTATACAACGTGAATAGGAAATAGTGACTTATTTTCAATGTGGCAATTAATCAAGTAACGATGTCTCAATTGACAAATAATCAATATTTATGACATACAAAGTATTGTTGGCAAATTAGGAGCTTAAAAGTAAGGTGTCATTATTGTTTTATTAACCCGTGAAGATAACATTTTAATTAAATCTCTAAAGGTGTCCTTTAATTAAGGTGCTAGAAAATTAATACGTATGTTTCCGCAAAAATTTGTCAAGTAAGAACTGTTTCAAAACTTCTCGCGCATTTAAGAGAAACTAATGGCTCAATCGAAATGAAGCAAGGACGTCCAAAAAAAGCAAGAACAGAAGAAAATATTGATAGAGTAAGAGGTATTATTGAAAACCTCGGCCAGATCAGACAACTAGTTTAAGAAGAATAAGTAAAATGACAGGACTCAAAACAACGTCAACAAGAAGAATTTTAAAATCGGATCTGGGCTTAAAAATTTATAAAAAAAATTTTTTGTCAAAAACTTACACCCCATGTTAAGCACAAAAAGCCAAAACGATGTCAACAACTGCTTCGCAGTTCTAGTTCTATTTGAATTTTATATTTATTAAATCTATGAAACTGTAATCATTCTCGTAACAGGCTATAGGTTCGCCTTTATCACCTTAATTAAGTAATATTTTTATGGAAAATTTTGAATTAAATTTTGTTAAAAATTATCAATATAAACCTTTAATTTGGTGGCGTAATATAGATGACATTTTTTCAATGTATCCATATAACGAACATTCTCTTAACGATTTTCTAAATCATATTAACACCAAAGAACCCACAATCAAATTCACTATAGAAAAAGAAATTAATGAATAACTTTCATTTCTTGATATTCTTATAAAAAACGACTTGAATAGTTTCGAAACAAAAATATACAGAAAACCAACACATACAAACAGATATTTAAATTTTAATTCAAATCACCCAATAATGGTCAAGAAGGGGGTCGTAAAAAGTCTATATGATCGAATGAAAATAATTTGTAATAATCAAAATTTCAGAAAAATAATTTTTGAGCAATGTTTTGATTAACAATAACTATCCTATTGATTTCACTCGAAAATGCTTTATAGAATTTGAACAACCAAATATCAGACAAAATCAAAATAGACCTATTACGAACTTCTTTATTCCTTATATTCCTGGTTTATCAGACAAAATAAAACGAATAGGTAATAAATTTAACATTCGTACAATTTTCAAAACAGAAAACACCCTTAGATCTAAACTAACAAAAACAAAACCACTTAATAAAAATGAAACTACTAAAAATGTTATCTATAAAATACCATGTGAATGTAATAAATTTTATATAGGTGAGACCTGTAGACCATAATCAAAACGTATAAAAGAACACCAAACTTATATTAGAAATGCACAATTCCACAAATCACACATTTGTCAACATGCATTTGGTGACAATCACAGAATACAATGGAACGCTTCTAGTATTTTGGCAAAGGAGCCTTCATCTAAAAAACGTAAAATTAAAGAAAGTGCTTTAATTTTACTAAATAAAGATGAATGTGTTGCTTCAACTTCTGTTCGTTTTAATAGCACATGGTTACCTTTGCTAAAAACTGAAGTTGATAAGGGACACTTAAAAATTAACTAACCCATTCAACAAAAATCATTAAATTCTCCCTAAGCGAATCACACCAAATTAGAGATATATAAAACTATAAAAACAAATTAGTTTACCAAATAACACCTCACTATCACACTAAATACCAGTTAACCAGTAATTAAATATGGCATTATAATTATCATCTTGTCAAAGTCAGTTCAAAGCCTGACAATCTGCAAGAGCTTTTTACTGTTTTATTGTATTTGCTAACCATTTTCATGTTTAGTTTTTGCCTTTCTTGAA
This sequence comes from Pissodes strobi, assembly GCA_016904865.1. NCBI lineage: Eukaryota > Metazoa > Arthropoda > Insecta > Coleoptera > Curculionidae > Pissodes > Pissodes strobi. The sequence continues at coordinate 34,249 of JAEQML010055392.1, forward strand.
AACGATAGCCGACTTGCTATCGAATCGACGATATATAGGTACACATTTCATTAGGGTCACTAAACTTGCACTTGTGCAGTTTACATGCTGGAGCCTGGGCCGAAGAGGCTCTATAACAGTTCAAACCAAGTTTAATCATTTGTGGAGCCAAAGGCAATCAATTCCAAGGTAAAAATGAATCCTCCACAACAATATAGAACATATTTACATTAAATTTTCGTGGAATTTCTTTCCAATGTTAATTGTATTAATTCCTTTCTTTCATTACGTTTTTCAAAAATCAAAGAATTTTTACACGTTGTTGCATTTGTTTTATTTTCGCTTTAGCATGTGTATTTACGGTGTAGAGCTATCGAAAAATCGTATCATTTCAAATTTAAGTAAAACAGATTTTTTTTGCAACTACATTAGATGCAACATTTTAGAAAAATTCACGTAAGTCCGGTCCAGTCTAAAAGATTTTGATCAAAACTGGACAACCTCACAAGAACATAGCAGGTTATTAACTCTTCAAAAATAAATCAAATCGGTGCAATACATCTACGTTGTGGTTTGGAACCTTCGGCAACATGCACTAAAAACAGAGTTTCATCCACAATACCGAAACAGAACTTTTGCACTCGACGCGCGTTTCGCTAACCATGTTAGCATCATCAGGAGATGATTAAAACTAAAATGAAAATCTACCTAACTCTCTTTTATACTACTGTTTGCTTAATCAAGCGGAACTAAAAAGAACCAATCCTGGAATCCCGCTAGTCACGCGTGATCAACCAATACAATGGACTATACGGAATAGGCCCTCTATCTCTAATTAAACTATTCTTACATTTAATAATTTCCATACTTTCATATGCGTCTAATAATCTCCTATCAGTTATATTATGAATTAATTTTAAAATTTTAATTGTTATTCTATGATTATTATCAAAAGCATGCTCGGCAACACTTGAGTTTTCTGTTCTACCATACTTTAAATGAGCTATGTGTTCTTTGAATCTCGTTTGTATAGATCTTCTTGTTTGCCTAACATATTTTTGGTTACAATCCATACATCCAATTTCATATATTCCACTTCTTTCTAATATTTCAATTTTATCCTTAGGACCACCTAATAATTTCTTAATGTTAAACTGAGTTTGGTATACTAATTTTAAACCTACTTCCTTAAAAACTTTTTGGAGTCCTCTAGTATACTGAGGATTATACGGTATCGAAACATATTTTGTATTTTCATCCTGATTGACGAACGAAGTGGAATCACGAATGGTCTTTCTAAACAAATGCCTATTAATTAGCTTATTTATTAGGTTAGTATTAAAACCATTAACGTTCGCTATATTCCTAATTGTTTTCTTTTGATTATTAAATCTTTCTCTGCTAAGAGGAAAGCTAACCAAACGGTGTACTAAAAAATTAAAGCTGGCCATCTTATGTTGGTCGCAGTGGAAGGAGTCATTAGGAATATATCGGTTAATGGCAGTATTTTTTCTGTAAATATCAAATTCTAGTGTGTTATTATGGTTCCTAATCACTAAAGTATCCAAAAATGGTAGCTGGCCATTGATCTCGACTATTAGCTAAGAACGGCGATAAATAGTTGCCCATCGCCGTGCCTTCAAGTTGTTGGTAATAGTTATTTTTGTATTGAAAATTATTTTGATCCATGCAAAGTTTGGTTAAGGTTAAATATTCTTGTTTGATTTCGTTATCAAAATTATTCATCTCAAGTATTTCATCAAGGTATTGCAAGGTCTGTGGGATTGGTACACTAGGAAACAATGAGCTAACATCAAACGAGATTAAAATTTCACCTTCATTAAG